>JAULJZ010060836.1:0-13536 GCA_032270985.1 Heliamphora pulchella
AGATGCACATGTCCAATTGTATGTATATCCCCTCTCTCTTTCTCTCTCCCTCTCTCTCTCTCTTGTGGGTTTCAATATTCTGCTTCGCATTATCATATTCTTGGATATTTATGAAGAAATTTTCTCATCAATGGGGGCACACCTAGATCTTGAAGTTAGTTCGCTTTTACCTTCGCTTAATTCCAAAGGAATGAATGGGAGACGGTGTTCTTCTAATCCACTCCACGAGCTACTTCGAAGTTTCTTTGCGGATTTTTTACGAGTACAATGAGGGCTTCTTACTGGCTTCAGCTTCTTTCTATGGTTTTTATTTGGCTTCTTGAATCTTAGGCTATTTATAGTAAATTCCTCTCAACTGGGTGTTCTTTATGAAGCATTTTTTTTTTCACGGAAAAATTTCATTTCGTTTTTGTTCTTCATTATGAGAAGTAAACTTTGTTTGTTTCCTATGCATTTTCTTTTTGGTAACTAGAGTGTTCCGACCAGCTTGCGCACCTCAACTAATCCCAGGTCTTGAAGTTAATTGCCGGCCAAACCTCTGGTGGCCCTGAGGACTCAAACTATTGACCATTGGAGAACAGACCCAAGGCCTTACCAGCCGACCTACCCCTCAGGGCTGTTTGTTTCCTAAGTATATGGAAAACATCTTGTTTGTTTCATCTGAGCTCGTTAGACTTCTACAAAGGCACACTCAAATAAACATGGACAATTCTTTTTAAATTAAAGATGAAGACTGGCTATTTGCCTAACCATTCACACACCAATTTAACTGTTTTTCTTCTGATTTTTCTGGGATGTGTTAAAGATAAGTTTCAAGGATGGGTCACTTGCATCAATTGTTTCAAGATTTATCCACACATTTCTTTTGAATAAATATCTTCTCTTTATTTGAAACGAATGCTTGTTGTTGAATTATAATGCGTTGTTTGATTTCTTATTTGAAAAACTGGTCGGTATGACTTATGAGATGCGAAATTCATAGAATATTTTCATTGTTTCTTGGATTTCTCGACTTTTTCTAGGGCACTTAGATCAAATATTGGTTCTTTGGTTTTAAATTACATATTTCTCATTAGTGTAAATACAAACAAATCTTATATTACACACACATAACTCACATTCAATGGTCTTTAATGGAAAATGCTAACCACTGTTCATTAGGTAGTGGATAATAATTAAATAATACATATATATATATGTGTGTATGCAAAATGTATTTATATTCGAAAAAAGTGGTAGGTCCCACCTCCAAAAGTGATTGATATTGGAAATTTTTTATTCCAAATTAGGCTATTATCCACTGTTCACTGGGCGCTTGTTAGTAGGACCGTTCTTTAATTGCTTGTGTATAAGGTATTCTATTATTAGTATTGTTGTTGTTGTTATTGTGAGCCGTTTCTCATAAATAGTGTTGCAAAAGATTGATTCAACATGCAGTCGCGAGAAATTTTTGTTGAGCCAATTTCAGCTGCTACTTTTGCAGAGTTGTAAGAATATCCCAGAGATATTGTCTCATATTGTCAAAGACTCAAAATTTATTTGAGATATTTTGATGCTTTGGACTGTGGTAAACCTTTGCAGTAGAGCACGAAGACCTGGGTTGCTCTTGCCCAAAATGAACAGTTGATTAAGACACTTTCGCTTTTCAGAAATGTTTGCAGTCATAAAGTTTGCATATTCTCTATCAATTTAATAAATACCGTGTCTTATAGCATTTTCTATGATGATTTCTGTGTGACATGGTGGTATGCATTACTAATGTTTAACTAGCGACGATCATTTAGTGTGATGTTTGGGTTTCATTCCGTAGTATTTTGAACCGGACTATTCATGCTGGAAGATAAATTCAAACTGATTACTGATCTCTCTCTTACTTATTAAGAAGGGCTTACGACCTGAGAAGCAATCTCTGGAAACTACTTAGTATGCAACTCCATTAGTTTTCCACTCTTGGTTCTTGTATACTAATGCGATGAATATGAAGTTAACAATTTATGTAAACTTCTTGAAAAGATTGATGATTATTATCCTTTTATATCCTTTACCATAATATCTTTATGTTTCTTGTAATAATGAGTGCAAAATATCCCACTTTGAAAGCCCCTTAATCGGCACTCTAATAGTGGATTGACATCCAGGAGAATTGAAAAGATTGCCATGTTGTCTTGTTAAATGACTATAGATGATTTTATTATAGTCATCTGTTTTGTTTAAGTTTTACACCTCCCATCAACCTTGATTAATGAGGCCCAGCATTGGCAATGTCTTTTGTCTTTATTAAAAAGCACAGGGAAGTACACTTGCATGCATAATAGCATAGTTACAAGCTCACATGAGTTCATGTATAGATGTGTACGCATTCCTCCTTAAATTCTTGTTTGGGTTTTATTTATCCATAAAATTGTTACTGATATTTTTTTTGGATCGTCAACAAGAGAAATTTATTACTGAAGAAAGAAAAAGGTGCAAGATAATAGGAGGACAAGCAGTCCTCGTAGTAAAATTCATTGAACAAAACACTATTACTACGGCTCACACACTGCTCTCCAATCCTTAGGGGTTTTTTCCTTGCAAATAACCCAAGGAACATGACAGGTATAAGAAGGTACAATTCGTCACCCATTCTTACTAAGAAACTGAAAGAAACCTAAAAAACGAAAGAAAGGTAGAATCTTTGATTTGGAATACAAAAAGAAGAAGAAAAAGGATTAATATTGGTGCAATCCGATCCAATATATATACATATGTACACACACACATATGTATTCGTACATACATACATACATATATATATACACATCATGCTTCTTTATTTTTTTTACCCTTATTATTGTCTTTTTCATAAATGTGATATATGTTTTGGAGAGAGAGAAGATGGGTATTTCCATCGCGAAAGATTTATTTCAGCCACAGGTTCCCCTACGGCTACCTTGTTACGACTTCACCTCAGTCGAAGACTTCACCGTGGTATGGAGGGATTTTCTGGCATGAACAACATGATTAAACACTTGACGTGCATGTCCCTCTTGATAACATATCAGGGAATCAGGGAATCAGGGAGGGAAGGAGGGAGGGAGAGGAATTTTCTGGCATGAACAACATGATTTTCAACGCACATCTTATGATCTCCTCTTTTGGTGGGATATGGGCCTACTTCGGATTCTATATCCCATTTCCTTTGGAGAGGCCAAACACTTGATATGCACGTCCCACTTGATAACATATCCATTCCCTCCTTTCTTATATTGTAAACAAACAACAACTTAGAGATCAAGAACAAAGGAATTTCTTTAAAAGGGGACAACACTAAACCTTTTAAGAAAATAAAAAATCTTCTCTATCCCATATGGATTCTACATTTTTGATTTTATCCTAGAAAATCATCGCATTTCTTTCTAACCAAATAACCCAAGAAATGTACAAAAAATGGTTTCCCACAATACTTCTGCATTCTTATTCTTTCCAAGTCCTCTATAATCCATCACTAGCATTTGAAAGCAAGTGGCCAGAATCACCCAATAAACCTCCACCAACCAAAATAGCATGTTCCACAATTTCACAACCAGTGGATGGTGCAAAGAAAATGATCCATGGATTCTTTATCCCTCTTGCACTTGGTACACCATTGCAGACATGGATTAAAATTAGGTCTTCTTTTCTAGAAAATACCATTATCATGAGACTATGATGAACCGAAGTACACATAAAAATTTTCACTTTAAGAGGCACAACTAATTTCCAAACCCAATCATGGCACCAAAAGGAGGGATATCTGGAATCCTGGATTATCAATGATTTTAGTAAAGAAAGATTTGAAAGAAAAAAGGCTCGAAGATTAAAGACACCAAACTATCTTATCAACCAAATTGGATGTCAAAGAAATATCAAGAATGGACAACAAAGAAATCATGTCTGTTGATTTCTGATATGCATGGTTTGACTCACTGATATTTACAAAATTATTACTTATATGTGTGAAAGTGAAGTAAAGGATACAAAATTATTACTGATATTTATTTATGTATTTATTTTCAGACATTGCCAGATTGGCTCAAAGTGTGAAAGTGAGGCAAAGGTTTGGCTTCATTTTTCCCCCTCTGTTTATACCAATTTTCAGATATGTAAGCCATATATTCCTTCAATGAAAGAATATATTGTGGGTTATAATATATTATATCATATTGTTGTGAGAGTTTGATGTCAATTATCAAGGTTTAGGAGGCAGCATAAACTTGGTGAAGGTGTAGGAGGCATCATAAACTTGGTTGTTCCTTTTTTCATATCGCATGAACCACTCCATGCATTGATGTGTCAATTGTTTTAAAGCTAAAGTTTAAAACATTTTATTTATATTTTTTTATGTGAGTATTGTTTGATTTTGAAGCTGATGCTGATTTCTCCCTCAAGGACCTTACCTCAATGTTTCAAGTGCAAAGCATTTAAGTGGGTTTCATCAGGCACACTCGAAAAGTGAACTTTTGTGAAAGAAAATCTTTTCTGCATGTTATATTTCCTTTTGGTTGGAAGTGTCAGATTACCAATTTTCTCAAAAACTTAAACTATAGGAAATAAACCCAATAATGTATATCAAGCATTCCAACACCCTCTCCCATGTGCAACCTTATCTTAAACGTGAAGATGCAAATATTTGTATGTGTAAAGATGCAGCATGCAAAAGTGGGGAATAAAAGAAAACGGTGAGACTCAAGCACAAGACATCCTAGAAACCAAAACTCTAACACCATATTAAATCGCCAACTTATTTAAAGCTTAAGTTATTAGGAAATAGGTCCAACAATATGATAGCTATCCAACAGGATGATGGGAGGATTCAAGTGTCACTAGTTGGTTGGGAGGTAGTGTGTTCCTAAAGCATGGGGATTGGGAATTTGGAGCTTATAGTATTTAATTAAGCTTATCCCCTGGCTGGTTGTGGAGATATGCTTAAAAAATGGGATAGCATTTGGAGATTGTGGCCCTGAAATATGAGATATCTATGATGGGATTGCAGCCATTTTGATGCCTTATAAGTGTGACATACACTATATGCCATGAGAGTTTTCATCAGTTGTTTCTGATAATAGTTGGCATTCCAGCAATGTTATTGATTTGTATGTCAAATTTTTCTGGCACTCATCATAACTATATTTTCTTTTAATATTTTGCAATGTCATAACAAAATTCCAGCACGTCAATCATAAGTGTAAGTTGATGTGAAATTTTTTCTTGGATCAACTTTTGCTGATTGATGTGATCTCTAATAGGTTGGTTCATCTTTCAGGGTTGTAGCCACTGCTGTTACATACATGAGACGTGTATATGCCAGGTATATTGAACAATTCTTGACAGTGGGAAAAATGCTCTATTGGTGACCAAATATTTGGCCTTCGCTTCATATGGATTGTTCACACTTTTTTCATGTTGTATCAGGCATGAAGCCATTGAGAATTTGTGATGCATAACTCATGCATGCATTTAATTTTTCAGAACCCATGCTAGCAGCTGTGTTTATGAATCATATGTCTTGAGTTTTCTGTCCTGCTTACAGGCGGTCACACTTTTGGGACTCTACTCGGGCTTCGTTATTCAGTTACATGAAGTTGAACAAGTAATCAGTTTGTTCTTGTTCACAATGTAGCATCTGGTGATGGCGTAGCCGTTGATTGGTTAGAGAGCCGTTATCCTATTTGGAAGCCTCAGGCTAAGCCCATGGGGCCGATGCTAGTCAATAAGTCTTTTTGGTCTAATAATTGTCGTTGGTAGCTATTTAATTTATTTAGAGTTATTTAAGTTATTTTCTTTTCGTTAGGATTTTAATTTATCTTTTAATTAAGGTGTTATTTGGATAGGAGTTTGATTCATTTTATATTAGAGTTTTAGGCCTTTAAATAAGAGACTCACTTGATGTATTAAGGAGAGTTGAATTAAAAAAGACTAAAGAGTTGAGTTTTAAGGCTGTGGCTATGTGTTAGGGTTTCAACTCTTGTGTGCTACTTTCCACCATTGTCGCCTCCTCTACGCGCTGCATCATCCAGCTTTTGGAGGGGGAAGGAAAGGAAAAGATAAAAGTAAACCGTTGTTGTGGTACTAATCTCTAATTATGCCTGGTCAAATGTTGATTTTGATTCGGTGTCTTAGAATGGATGCCTTGACTCAGATTTGCATTAAGGTTTCATTTTGTTTGTTCATAATGCTTAATTATGTTAGAGGGATAAAATTGTGGGAATGCTGTTATGATGATTTTATTGCTCACTCCCATAAATTTGTAACTCTTGATATGAACTGATCTGGCAGTGCATTTGTGTAGTTCAACCACATCAATGCGCATGTACTATGGAATATGAGGATTGCACAGTAGTATATTTTCAAAATATCAACAACAACAACAACAAAAAAAAAGCAAAAAAAGAATAAAATAACTGCGTCACTAAAATGAAGTTATTGTAGGTTGTTTCCTAATATCTAGGTGTAGCTGGAAACGCATGTCGTACTATGAGGTGGAGCGCTAAAAAAGAATGTGAAAATCATGGTAAGGAAAATTTGAGTCTTTGACATGTGATGTTGAGCATTGATACCCAATACAAACTCCCACACAGCTAGTCACACTGATCTAGAAGATTTATGGAACTTAGCATGAATATATTCACTAAAAATTGAGTGAACAAAAAATAGCTTGACAGATAACTTGGTTATACAATTCCAAGGCAAGTATTATGAAAAAAAGTAAATAAATAAAGCCCATGTCATATAGTATGGAAGAACGTGACTAAAGTTAGGTAACATAAATATACATTGAAAGTTAATTTGTATATATTTGTTTTGTGTGATAATTGCTTTAGCTCAAAATTGGTTCGGCATTTGAAATAAAAGCATGAAGATTTTTCAGGAGCATTCAACTTGTCGTACTTGTATCGGATTAGATAACATGCCGGTTCTATTTTAGTGTTGCCTGAATCTTCATTCTTAGTGCTTTTGTTGATTACAGGTCTAATGGTACTTGCCTTTTTGTTGTTTCATAGTCACTAGAGCAATGTGTCACAGCCCGAGAATTGCTGAGGTGCTAGAAGCTGGAAGAGGGATGAATCAAGGCGACGGAGGTTTGTGGAAGGTTCCAGAAGGTGCTGGAAGGATCCAGAGCGTGGAAGAGTCTTGAAAAGCCTAGAGTATTCCGAAGGGTTACGAAATGTTCCAGAGCAATCTAGAAGACCCTGGAAGGGTGTGGAAGACTCTACTATGCCTTGGAGGAGTGTGGAGCATTCCATAAGAGTAGAGAAGTCTAAGGAAATCTAGGGAAGGTTTTGGAGAGTCGATAATAACCCTTGGATCGAGTTGATATTAGCCGTTCATTAAAGAGGTGGATGGCTATATAAGGGGAGAGGGTTTCATTTGAGGAGGAGAGTAGGAGAGTGCTCCAAAGTGCGGAGCTTGGGAGAGATCCAAAGAACTCTCGGAGAGTGTTCCACGCTTATCTCTCTATGGGTGAGGGAGTGTTGAGTGTCAAGTGTGAGCTTAAGTGTTATATCCTAGTAAAGCCTTGTACACGCATTTTTTGTATAGTGGAGCATTTCTTATACAAATCTTGGGTGTGATGGTTGTGTAAGTGGAAAAGGCTGACTTAGATATTCGAGGTGCATTGTCTAGGAACCGCACGGGGCGCAGGTATAAGGGAAAGTCTTGGCCCGTGACAAGTGGTATCAGAGCAAATTGGGAGGGACATAACTTGGTGGAGACAGCAGCAGCCATCGACATCGTTAGTTGATCGGGGGCACTGCAGCGTTTGGACTTCACCACGGGAGTGAAGGAAGGCATGGGCGTGCTGCGCAAGCATGTGTTGATCCAAGAGAAGGCTTCGCATGTGGCAAGGACAAGGTGCAAGGACTCCCGACATCTCGACATGAAGTTCCGCTTGACACTAGCGAGATACAAATAGGTGAGAAGTTCCGCTTGACACCAGCGGGATATAAGTAGGTGCGGGAGACTGCTCGACACCAGCGGGATACAAGTTGGTGCGGGAGACTGCTCGACACTAACGGGATACAAGTAGGTGTGGGAGGCCCTTACAACACCAGCGGGGTAGTAAACAAGTGTGTGCCGCTACGACATTGGCGAAATAAAAGATAAGTGCGTTCCGTTGTGACACTGGCAGGGTAGAAAACAAGTGCGTGCAGCTTCAACGAGGTGCGACAGTAGAGGCGACAGACCCTACAACGAGGTGGTAGACGAACTTACCTCGACGTGACGAGAGTATCATGGGATTAGGTGGGGGAGAATGTCATGCCCCGAGAATTGCTGAGGTGCTAGAAGCTGGAAGAGGGACGAATCAAGGTGACGGAGGTTTGTGGAAGGTTCCAGAAGGTGCTGGAAGGATGCAGAGTGTAGAAGAGCCTTAAAAAGCTTAGAGTATTTCAGAGAGTTCCAGAATATTCCAGAGCAACTTAGAAGATACTGAAAGAGTGTGGAAGACTCCTCCATGCCTTAGAGGAGTGTGGAGCATTCAGAAGAGTAGAGAAGTCTAGCGAAATTTAGGAAAGGTTCTGGAGAGTCAATAATAACTCTTGGATCGAGTTGATCCTAGCCATCCAATAAGGAGATGGATGACTATATAAGGGGTGAGGGCCTCATTTGAGGAGGAGAGTAGGAGAGTAGGAGAGTGCTCCCAAGTGGGGCCTTGGAGAGCTCCAAAGAACTCTCTAAGATAAGAGTGGGGGTGGGCACTCGGGAGAGTGTTCCACGGTTATCTCTCAATGGATGAGGGAGTGTTGAGTGTCAAATGTGAGCTTGAGTGTTATATACTTGTAAAGCCTTGTATACACGTTCTTTGTATAGTGGAGTATTTCTTATACAAATCTTAGGTGTGATGGTTGTGTGAGTGGAAAAGGCTAACTTAGGCATTCGAGGTGCATTGCGTAGGTGCCGCACTGGGCGCTAGTATAAGGAAAAGTCTTGGCCCGTGACAAATGGGTTTTGACTAGATATGATCTTGCTCAAATGTAATCCGCCCTAGCTTTTTAACTTCACCTTCAGATCCGAGTTCTTCTTCTTCTTCTTCTTCTTCTTCATTTTTTTGTGGTTTTGTTTTTGTTTTTATTTTTGTTTTTATTATTTTTATTGATGTGTGTAAATGCTAGTCCATTCTGGTATTGGATGAGTTCTTTGTGAGACAATAGAATCTTTAGATTTTGCTAGATTTTTCTAGTTTTCGTTGTAAAGCTAATTGGTTACTTCTAATAATGCAAGGTCAAAGATACTGATACAAGTTATTCCCTTGTGAGTAAGATCGATTGTGTTGAAGAATGTGCTAGCGGCTCATAGGCTGTGGCTTTGGGTTAAGGGAACCACTTAAATGGAATGTTTGACCACAAATTAAGTGCACAGTTTTTTTTACCTCCGTTGAGTCACCTTCATAATTCCTTCTCCTTGTACTAATTAAATCAGAGTTCCCCATTGTTGTTCTGGCCAGTATCTAGAGGCCAGTCTTCCTGCTACATCAATTTGTTGATCGAAATACTAAATTTGAGTGAAGTTATTTATTTTCTTTTGTTTATTTTCAACTGGCATTGTTGTTGAATTTTTTTTTTCTCTATGGCCTCTATTTAAGTACATGATTTAGATAATTTTTCCTTGGAATTTAGAATCTCAAATTCCATCAATGAAATAAAGTTGTTTTTAGTTCCTTTTATGCACATCTTAGATGGGTTATTGCCTTCCAGGTAATTTGGATTAAGGCTTGTTGGGTTTAGGTTGTGAAACAAGCCTCCAGATTCTGTGTTATAGGGCAGCTTTTTATGCACATGGGGTTCTTTAATCTAGTGGGTGATACATGTGGGATGGGACACCTACGAAGGAGAACCCATTAGCAACTGGGCTGGTTTAGCTCTATACAGGGCTCTCATGGATTTGGAGGATAACTAGGCTCAGGCCTAGAACCAATCATGCTGAAAATGGGGACGCCAACCTGCACTGACGACCTTTGTTACTGGCCTTTCAGGCTCGTTCCACGATAACCATCAAATTATCAATAATGGACAATCAACCGTTAGGCTGAAAATTTTGAAAAGTGCACTGGCCAAACTACGCATAACAATTATAACATCAGTCCTGTTCTCATTTCTTCTGCTCCAGCCAAGATAAGCACAAGTCTCTCTGCGGTGGATGCCTCAATTCTCAACAGGCACCCAACTTGGGCCCAATCCAATAACTCTAGCTATTCTTATGCCAATTCCATAGCACATTATGATGCATATTCAAGCATAGTTTAAAGCCCATATGATGTAGCTTGCTAAGCAATATCTCTCTTCATGCTTTCAGGAAAAGCATGACCGAATATGATCCACGTCTAGTGGCTCCAACCTGCTTGTACTTGGCATCCAAAGCAGAAGAAAGCACGGTCCAGGCTAGGCTGCTTGTATTTTACATCAGAAAAATGTGTAAACACTTGCTTCTTTTTTTTTTTCTTTTTTTGACCAGTCTTAGATTAACTATCATCTTGGAGATGAAATGTGTTCATCGTCTATTTAGCATGAGAAATGCTGAGAACCTGCCATTTTCGTTTTGCAGATTCTGATGATAAGTATAGATATGAAATAAAGGACATACTTGAGATGGAAATGAAGACTTTGGAAGCACTCAACTATTATCTAGTTGTGTTCCATCCTTACCGTTCATTGTCTCAGTAAGTATTTCTTCTCCATGTTACAAGTCTGCATTTGTGAAAATGGTTTGATCATCCAAATCTCGATGCTTCACTTCCCAAATTCAGCACTTTGCGTTATAGAATAGCATTCTTGATATCCCCACTTTGGTCCATTATCGTAGTCATTGTTAGTTATTCCGCTCATTTTCATTTTTCTGTAAGCCTACAGCCTCCTTCCCGTTATTTTCAAATTCATCTATTGCTATGGCTTATTGCATGATGAATCCTTAAACAAAAGTAATCTTAACTTGTTCTCTGACATGCCATGCCCTGCCATATTGGACATGTCTTTGACTCTTCTATTGATATTGAATGAATATCTAGAGGCAGTGTATTTTAGTTTCATCTACTTTGTTCCACTGACATCCATCTCTAACACCTGAGATTATCCCGAGATTCTCTTTTAGCTTTGTAAATGAACTCATAATGTTCAGCTAGACTTCAACTTTTTGATTCCTGTATTTCCAATCTGTTTGCAATTTCTCTAGATTTACCAGGATGATTTATGAGATTCTTGAAGGATTGTAGGATACCATGGGCTTGAATTTTTATTTCCAAAATTTTAGTCCAATTCTAAGTTACCTTAGGCTCCAGTCCAGTGATACATTTTGCTCGGTGCGTACTTTCTAAGCCACCGCAAGTTGGTTTTTCTCATGAAGCTAGGCAATCAAACTTTCCCTGCAATAAAGTTAGGGTTAGGATTTCATTTTATTTTTGTCCTATTCTTGTTCCTCATCATCTTTTTTGTTATTATTTATTTATTCTTGGCAGATTGCTTCAGGATGCCAGCATGAATGATGCGACTCAGATATGCTGGTAAAAATCCAATCATCAACGTAGCCAACTGTAGGGTAGCTGTTTAAAAATGTCTTAGCATCTTTGGCTCTTTTTGTTTTCCAAAAAAATGTAAATAAATAAGTTTGTCTGTTGCATGACCTGCTAGGCACATGCCCTCTGCTAAAGTTCTACCTTGTTTGTTCTTCCTCAAAACAAAAGAGAAAATATCGACACAAGAAGAATTAAATACAACTTTGACCCTAAGATCCAAAGGTAAAGTCTTTGGGTACATGGGCCCGTTTACAGTTTGCGTGTCTGTGCATGAACCAAATTTCTGCAGATTTGGATGCTTTTGGTTGTATTGGCCCAGGACATTAATCATCTAACATCCCATGTTAAGAGTCGGGGAATTGGCATTCTGTCAGCTACTAGTTGGTGAAGCAATATGCATTCAACCTGCAGCCCCTAACCATCACTTTGTGATTTACAAATAAAGCATCTTCATTGTTCCAAATGATATAACCTATAGCTACGAACATTTATTTATTATTCAAATTAAAATGAAGTTAGGAGCCTAGAATCAAGTTCATAACGTGTCACTTTCTGCAAGAGTCATGGTGAACTTCTCTGTCACTTTAAACACCATAGATGCGATTGTCCTGATGTTGGTTTTGGGGCCTTCAATTCTCTTAAATCTGTGCTCTGCTTTTTCCAGGGCAAAGGAAAATGCAGATCTGTGTTTATTAGAAATTATTTTCTAGCACACTGAAGAATTGAGTGAATGGTTATAGGCAGGAAAAATAGTTATTTACGTGCTTTCACACTGAAATACTGGACACTGGTCTGAGGTCTCTTCCATCCGCTGAACCAATAATAAACATTTTTTTTTTTGCAATAATTGATGACTAAAATTGTGCCATTTTGCTTACGAAAGACTATAGAAATGAATCTTTTGCTTCGAGACGGCTTCCAAAAGTTCCTCTTTTTTTTTGCCTTCCTAATTGTTTGTTTGTTTTTTTGTTGTTGTTTTCTTCCTGTGTTTTATCTACTATTTTTTGTTCTTGAGTGAAAAATACCAAATAGCTTAAACTATTTTATCTTGAAATTAATTTGTGAGCATTGTATTCTTTAAAGAATGGTATTGTTGTTCTATTGCAGAATCTTTCCTAATGGTTCATTTTAATGCTAGGGTCTAGTTAAAAACACCGAACTAACTGTGACATTATGAACCATACAGGGGAATTGTTAATGACACATACAAGATGGATCTAATTCTCATACACCCTCCACACTTGATTGCATTAGCCAGCATCTATGTTGCAAGCGTGCTCAAAGATAAAGAGAATACTGCATGGTTTGAAGAGCTGCGAGTTGAGATGAATGTAGTAAGTATTTAACTCCGAGTCTTCGGTGTCATAGTAGTAATGTAACTTATTCCTAAACACCTCCCCCCATCCCGCCCCCCAAAAAAAGGAAAGGAAAGGGGAAAAAAGGATCATGTTGTCATTGCGTTCATTAGTTAAGTTCCTTTTGGTCAATTATAAATTCAACCGAAACGTGGCATATGATGAAAGTGAATAGTTCCATGGAGGTACTATGTTTTATGTCATGATGCTTAAGATCACATGCGAGTATTTGTGGTATGCAAGATGGTAACTTATTAAGTAATGAGATCACATAACTAAGGAAGTGTAGGTACTAGGTATTGGGTTCAACTCTTTTTAGCTTCTTGGGGCCACTTGCACAAGATCACCCTGGTTTTCACGAGTCTACCGGTCTCTGTGTGTGGCGAGGCATGCAGAGACACGGGGTTTCTTTGAAAGGGATACCTCTTCATCAAAAGAAAAAAAGTTTTGACATGAATAACAGAAATTTGGATAAATATATTTCTTTTACGGTTCCACAATGGGGGTTGTAATTTTCCATGAATTTCCCATTTATCACTCAGCATAACTACGTGTACCATTTTTAGATCTGTGCCAATACCTATAACTTACATACCTCAACTCCATACAATTTATACCAACTACGATTATTTGGCTTCAACATTCTTTTACTCTATAGAT
>JAULJZ010060846.1:0-13535 GCA_032270985.1 Heliamphora pulchella
TTTTCAAATATTAGTATGTTTTCAAAAATAATTTGTTAGCACAAATAATTTTCAAAATTTATTCTGTGGTGTTTTCTCCCGATGGAATTCAATTTTAAAACCGTAACTTGGCTTTTAATTGTTTTCATCCCACGTCTCGTCCCGAATTCTTTGATCTTAACTCGACCTATTAAATTCGTAGTCTATCATTCTGATAAATTTAACTTTAAGTCGTAATTTGGCTTTTAGTTATTTTTATTCCACGCCTCGTACCAAATTTTTAGGTCTTAATTCGACCTATTAATTCGTTATTATCCTTTCCGATAAATTTAATTTTAAGCCGTAACTTGGCTTTTAATTATTTTTATCCCACTCTTGTGAGGTCTTGACTCGACTGATCAATTGCTTTCCTGGTTAAGATAATTTCTTGGATCTTAACCAATCCTTTTTAATCATTTTATCCCCCAGCCGAGTTCTTAGATCTTGACTCGATTTTTGACTTGTTTGTGCTCTCTTTAGATCTTAACTCGATCTTTAGGATTTGTTCGATCATACCAGCATCCGCATCATGTTATCATCTGTTCATGTTAGCATCATATTTCTTATCTTTCATTTTATCCCATGAACTATGTTTTCGTTTAATCCCTAGCAAAGAGGTACGTAGGTAGCTCGATGAAAATTCGAGTACGACCGACATCATATGCATGCCTGTGTGTTTGTGGCCTAAGATTAGCGGCTCAGTCAAATGGATGTTGTTTCTGGGTCTTTGATATAACCTGTATCACGCATTACTATGTAAGTTATATCAAATAAGAAAAACTGTAGACATCCCAATTTGACCTCGCCTAATCTTAGGTGAATCCGATGATGAAAACAATTGGAATGGTGATTCAGTTCGATCCTCGGGAAGTGATCCAAGCTCGGTATTTGAACCCCAATCATCAAAACCTTTAAACCAATGAAATCATGTCAAACCATCAATAACTTGTTATGCAAGTCATTCCCAATGTGGTGACCGCCATGTTCATTGTGGCGACCGTCAATAGAATCTCTTGAAAACCCTAACTAAAAGTGGTGACTGCTACCTCTAACATGGCGACCGCTAGCTCACATTGGCAACTGCCAATAAAATCTTGTGGAATCTTTTTTAGACATGGCGACCGCCAGCTCCAACCTGGCGACCGCCAACTACAAATAACCTGACATGTCCCAAAATGCGGCAGCATCTCATTGGTTGAAGAATTCTATAAATACCGTATCCACTGGTACATTTTCATGACAGAATTTTAAAGAGAGGTTTAGTGAGAGATGCTCTGTCGAGTTTTCAAGCAATTCCGAGTCTCGACGCCGAAACCCTGCCGAAATATCGAGATTCAAACCTCCGACGTCTACATTGAAACCCTAACTTGGGATCGCCATTCGAGGATTGGACCATTGGAGCACATTTCCCGATTTGAGGATTCCTTAGCAATCCAGGTATTCCGTTTGCATTCCTGATCTTTCTAACTCCGTTCCCTCTCTTTTGGAGTGATCGGGTTAAGTTCAATTTCAATTCGTGCATTTCTTTAGTTTGTACTTTACCTTGTTTATTATTTACTTTGTCTTATATAATTTTCTTACTTCTTAGTATATACATTCACACTAAAAACATTGCCATTTTTTATCAATTAAGTGCTAATATATTTTGGCAATTACAACTTGCAATATTGTTAATTGTTATTATCAATACACTAACATTCAAGTGAATATAATTGTTAATACTATATTCACATTTTTTAATAATTGTCTAGTTATTTATTCTTCATTTTCTTTGTTTTCTTTCCTTCTAATGTTAGTTCAATTCCTTTTTCTAGTATTTCCTTTTCTTTTCTTTTCTTTCTCCTTTTATTCCTAGCATTTATCTTCTTGTAATAGTTAGTTCACCTTTAGTTTTAATTTAATGTTTTAGCATTCTATTTCATTTTCTTTTCTTTCCTTGTAACATTAATTTAATACCCCGTTTCATTTTTATTTTTTTTTAGTTTAATATTTTTTTTCTAGCTTTTATTTTCTATTTTCTTTTTCTTTTCCTTTTTCTTTTAATGTAGTTTAATTTTCTTGTAATATTTCATTTATTTTTCTTTTCTTCTTATAATGTAGATTTTCTTTTTTCTTTTAATGTTCCTTTTTCTTTTTCTTTTCTTCTAATATAGCTTTATTTTTCTCCTGACTAGTTTTCTACTAATTTTTCCTCTCTTTTCCTTTCTAATGTTAATTTACTTTCATTTCATAGTACTTATCTCATTTTTCTTTTCTTTTACCTTGTTAAACCCAAAAAATCAAAAAAAAAATTTTAAGCTATATTTTTAAAAAATGCAAATTCCTTCTTTTTTTTTCTCTTTTCTTTTCATTTTCTTTCATCTTTCATTTTCTCTTATCTCTTTTAAAATATAAATGTGAATAACTAGCTTTCCTTTTTAGTATTTTTTAACTTCTTTTTTTAGTGTAAGTTTCTTTTGCACACTTTCTTTTTATAGGATTTCTTATGTATCTTTTATTTTATATATTTTAGTATCCCTTTTAAGTAATCATCATGTTAATGCTAATTTAGTGTATTTTGGTGATATGCATATTTTATTTTTCTTATTTGAAACCATGTTTAGGATAGTCTAATTTATTTCTTGTTACCAATTCATGTTTAGGTAATGTTTTAGCAATTTCTAGCATGTTTGCTTAAATTATGATAGCTTAGGTTATTTTGGTAAAATTGCATACGGGTGTGCTTCATGTATCTTTTAGTTAGAAATTGCATGCCCTAGGACCTGAGATTTTATTTCTGTATTTGCTTTGTTTTGATATTCTATATACATATGTTATGTATTTTCTTTATTTGATTTTGGATGTTCTCTCTTTGCCTCTAGTTTCTTTATTTGCATGCATTTGAGAAATCTTATTAGAGAACCAATGATGATTAGTAAAGGTCAATCTTATGGTTGGACGAACGGGGTGCGTAACACCTTCCCCGATTCGTATCTTAGCCCCCGAACTCTCTTTCTCTGGTTAACGTTTTAAAGATCAGTAAGCAATTTTTGTTTTTCTTAGTTTTTCTTGAAAACTAAGTGGCAACTCCATTTTCAACAAAAAGAGATTTTCAAAATTTGGTTTTTTAAGGTGTTAATTTTTTTTTTAAATATCTTTGAATTTTCTTATTTTTTACCATTTCTAAAACCCCAAAAAATCTTGGCGCCACACAAAGCATAGCATAAGAAACCACCATCATCTTCTCTATTTCATCAGGTGTCTTAGGATATTGATCATTGGATAGACATTACAAGAAAAAACACTTTCGGCGATCAAAAGATTGGTCGGCAAATGTCAATATTTGGTCAGCGAAAGCTTTTACCAAATTTTCGTTGGTCGCCAAAAGTCTAAACTTTTGCCAACTAACATTTTAGTCGGCAATAGTTGCCTTCACCGACAAATAGATTTCGTCGCCAAATAATTTTGGTCGGCAAAAGTGTTAAAAAAATGAAAATCTTTAGCGACTAAAATATATGGTCAGTGAATGCTTTTTGCGACCAAAGCTTTTGGTCGGGAAAATTTTTTTCTTGTTTAAAAAAAATGCCGACCAAATGGTCGGCAAAAATTATTATTTTTAAATATTTTTTATTATAGTATTTTTTATTTCTTTAAATATAACCTATAGCTTTTGATTTTTACATTCAAAATAATCATTAATATTTATTCACAAATACATAAATAATAATTACAAATTAGTGCATGCCATTGCAATTCTATAAAATAAAGCTAAAGCCTGAATATATACATATAAACTTGTAACTTCTGATTTTTAATTCAAAACGATAATTAAAATTTATTCATCAATGCAAATACAAACATTCACAATAAATAAAGATCGTTATTCATCCACGCAATAATTATAAATGTTTTCTAAAATTCATTTCAAAGTAAATATACATAGCATTCACAATAAAAAGTAAATGCAAATACAAACATTGTTTCCTCTTCATCATTCGATATCATAGTATTTGTAGTACTAACTAAAAATATTTCCAAGCATTCTAATTAGATATCATGCATACATGTTTCCTCTTCATCACTCGACTCGTCTTCATCTGCAGGAATCTTCACGTCAACCTCTTTGCTTGCCCAGAGGTGTATGGGGAAGTTGATGAACTCAGAATATTTTTTTACTAATTCTTACAATCACATAGATACACAACAAAGATTTAAAAGCCTCAATTCAAAGCATGTTACATGTAAAAGAACCATCAATGAAAACTAGAAGATCTATATGAATTATCTATCAATGAATGAGAAAGAACCTCTTATCGTACCAAACACAGCGCCATGCATCTCGAGAAAACACAGGTGCCATGATTTCAACAAATCTATAATTTTTAATCCAATGAAAGATGCATAGGTAATAATGGAGAACTAAAATAGAAAAGGAAGATGCTTACATGTTTGTGCTTGAATATGTCAAACTCTCCAGTTTATTACTATTTGAAAATGAAATCGTGGCATATTAATTTAGTTAGCCAATTCAATCTGTATCAACCATTCAGAACTTGTTCTGGCAATCCAACATTAATGACAAAAACAAAGGTAGGAACATAACAATCTACATGTAAAACCTTGAGAACAACAATCCCAGGAAAAGAATATAAAAACATTGGCATCCCAGCTAGAAAAAAGTATCCGGTGAATCAAGAGTTAATACAAAGAGTCAACTGAAATGACTTAAAAACTCAACCCTTTGATGCATTTTGCCCAGACACCTTCAATGTCAAGCTCACAACCTCAAACTCCGCTCACTCTAAATTTAGTTTCAAGATTTGCAATCCCAATTGAATTTTGTAATATGAATATTAATGGGAAAATAGTTATGGTAACATACTCAAGAAGATACTCATCTTACTAGAAAAAGAGAGTGAAAAATAAACTTCTCTTAGCATTACAAATGAGCACATCCTTTTATTTGAAAGACCATTTCAATTTCAACAAGTGTCATGATCTGCATTTTCTCTATTGCTTTCTAGGTGAATTAAAATTTCAAGCAAGTTCACAATTAAATGATTCAGAAAATATAATCTCAAATCCTATGTAACATCATTTAAGGACTTTAAGGCTATTTAAGGTAGTCACCATCTCAGCATAGTTACTCCCCAAAGTTGAATAATGTAAAAGAGAGAAAAAATGAGCAAGTACTCTTACAAAATCACATGGAGTAAAGAATGCCCAATGCGTTGCACAGGACTGCACATTACTTTGCTCATAGCATGTTAAGTTTGTCTTTACTAAAGAATCTGCATATCATGAGATGATTATAACTAATTTGTCTATCCCATTTTCTTCAAAGTGCCATTGTAAATATCTATCCAGCTAAAGCATTTTAGAGCAACTAAATTGTATCTATTGAGCTTAAGTCACCTTACCATGGGAATCAATGATGGAAGAAGTTTTCCAACAATTAGGTGCAATGTCTGTTAAGCATCAAAGAGAAAATCAGACCTAAAACCAAATGTTGATGTTGCCTTTACATACTAGTGAAGGAACATCCGAAGTATGAGAGAATTTCAGGGCAAACAAATGGCAAGTTTGTGACATCAAATGCAGTCAATGTTTCCATCCTTTGAAATTACCACAGAATCATTATAGAAGAAGTAGATCAATCTTTGTAGTCAAGGAAGAAAATGAATGCAAGTGCTGCTGATATAAGACTTAATTTGATCTAAAAGCCAACATAGTTCAATTCAAGAAACCAACACTCCAACCATTTCCAAACAACAAAGGAAGCTTATATTAAAACAAACAAGAAAAGAATGAAATCGAATCTTACCAAGATGACCCTGTTTAGCCGTGATATGAAATGAATCGAAGCCATTCTTGGCAGCAATAGATGCAGTTTTCGAGATCTAAATGTTTTAAGAACTCACTAACAACATGGGCATGCCCATTCTCTGCAGCCACATATAAAGTAATCTTTCCCTCCTGATTCCGCTTTGATATCAATTCTGTCATAACATTAGCATCAAACCTCTGCAAAATATCTCTTACCTGACCTAAATTCCCAGCTCTTGCAGCCAAATGAAGGGGCGAGTCGCCCCGTTTCCCAGGTGACTCTTTCGTCTTCTTCCTCCCCCCCCCCCAAAAATCAACTGCTTCTCCAAGGCAATTCGAAAGCTCCTCTGCTTTTCCATCAAGGTGCGAAAGCTCTTCCGCAGAAGTCTAGGCACACAACTTTGCATTTATTTTTTCATTTTTTTCCTTGGAAAGGGATCTATGCATACCCTAAGCAACTTGAAGGGTTTCTGTAGTTTAGTTATTATTTTTCCTTCTAGCTGGAAATTTCTACTTTACTCCTAAAAGTTCTTCTACTTACAGTCTAATGAAGTATGGATTGGTTTTTCTTGGCCTCTATAATATACATTTTTTTTTCTTTTGGTCTTCTTAAGTTATCAGTTTTTATCGAATGATTCAAACCCGCAGAATCTAAAATCCCTAATGTCAATTAGGAAAAAAAAATCTAATGTTCAGCAATCAAATTAATCTAGAATCTAATGTCCAACAATCAAATTAATCTAGAATCTAATGTCCAACAATCAAATATCTAATGTTCAACAATCAAAAAATCTAGAATCCCTAATATCAACAATCAAATTAATCCCTTTTATGAGGGTTTATTTAACAGAGACTAGAGAGAGAGATAGAGAGAGAGAGAGAGAGAGAGAGAGGAGGGAGGAGCTATTACCCGTAACCCAACAATTCAGCAATGGAGCTTCAGCAGCAGTTCAGCTAATGCTGGTTCCTAGTTCTTGGTTCCTGGTTCAGTTGTTTCACTCGTTCAGTCGTTTGGGTTTTGCTGTTGGCCCGTTGTGAAATGGAGAGAAAGAGGCTGAACGAATCGTTCAGTTCGAAGAACGAGGGGATGAAGACAGATCTGAGATCGACGACGAGACGACGACGAGAGAGATCAGTGGCGGGACTTAGGGTTTAGACGGCGAGACGGCGAGCGGTGATGCCGATGCGTGAGCGCCGCGAGTCATGAGTCGTGAACCACGAAAAGACGTCGACAGTGAGGTATAGCAGTGAGAGGCGTCGACGGTGAGAGGCGTTGGAGGTGAGGTCGGCGGTGAGGCTAGCGGCGTGAGAGGTGAGAACGTGCGTGGTAGTGCGTGACAGGTTAGGGTTTGAGACGGAGAGGCGGTGGGTTAGGCTTCATTCGAAGAAATACACAAATAAACGAAATAGTCGCACACATTATAAATTATACTTTCGCAGAAAAACCTATTTTTGGTCGCGAAAAACTATACTTTTGCCGATCAAATTTTATTTGGTCGTGGAAAACCCCATACTTTCGCCGGCCAAACTGTGTTTAGTCGTAAAAAATTATATGTTCGCCAACCAAAATGTATTTGGTCATGGAAAACTCTCCACTTTCGTCGACCAAACTGCGTTTAGTTACGAAAAACTCTATACTTTTGGCGAAAAAATAGTGTTTGGTTGCAAAAAATTATACTTTTGCCGACCATAATTCGTTTGGTCGCAGAAAGTCTATACTTTTGCCGATCAGAATGTATTTGGTCACTGAAAGTCTATACTTTTGCCGACCAAATAGTATTTGGTTGGAAATAATGGTCGGCAAAAGTGTATTTTCTTTTTGTGAGAGTGATTTATGCTTGAAAGGGAGAAACTTTTCTTAGAATCCTGCATACTAAAACGAGTGAGGATATCATCGATATATTTTGGTTGTGATAAGCCCAACATCTTTTGTTTCTGATCTCGCGCAAGTTTGATCCCAAGGATGTGACTGGCTTCTCCCAAGTCTTTCATATCGAACTGTTCAGATAACCATACTTTAACTGTAAATAATGCCCCCACAACATTTTTGATGAGTAAGATATCGTCTACATAAAGTACTAAGAAGATCATCAGGCTTTCGTCACGCTTTTTGTACACACAGGACTCATATGAACTTTGATCAAAATTATAAGACTTAATGGCTTGATCAAACCAAGTGTTCTAAGACCTCGATGCCTGCTTGAGTCCATAAATTGATCTCTTAAGCTTACACAATATGTTTTTCTGGCCCTTTGCAATGAATCCATCTGGTTGTATCATATAAATTCACTCGTCAAGACTTCTGTTAAGGAAAGCTGTCTTGACGTCTATTTACCAGATTTTGTAATCGAAATGAGCGGTAATGGATAAGAGAATTCGGATAGACTTAAACATGGCTACTGGCAAAAGTTTCTTCATAATCGATCCCTTCAGGTGGTTCTATAAGTTTCCTGACCTAATTGGAATACATAGATTCTATATTTGAATTCATAGCCCTTTGCCAAAGATCTACATCTTTGTCTTGAAGTGCTTCATTGTAGTTACAGGGCTCGGTATCTAGTTTTGTCGGGATCCTGTCAAAAAACTCTCTCATGAACATATACCGGTCAGGTTGGTGAACAACTCTCCCACTACGACGAGGCACTACCTGTGTCTGTGTACTAGCAGTAACACGCTGTGCAGAATCAGAACCCTTTGCATCATCACCCTATTCTTAATTTACACATGTTCTGATAATCCTCTCACTACGACGAGATAATGGGATATCAGTGACTTGTTCTTCCATTCTACTGATATTTTTTTTAGTTCTTCCAGAACAATATTTCTTTTGGGCCTATGATCCATAATATAATCCTCTTCTAAGAATCTGGCATTGGTGCCAACAATGACCTTATGATCCTTAGGATTATAAAACAAACCACCCTTCATTCTCTTGGAATACCCTACAAAGAAACATACTTCTGTCCTCGGTTCTAACTTATCTACATTCCCTTTCAGCACATGTGCTAGACACCCCCAAAATCTGAATGTGTTTCAGACTAGGCTTATGCCCGGTCCATAATTTTATGAAAGTAGAAGGTACTGACTTAGAAAGTACCAAGTTCAGAATATAAACTACTGTTTCTAAAGCGAGTCCCCAAAACGTATCGGGTAAACCTGAATAACTCATCATGGACCTTACCATTTTTATAAGAGTGTTATTCCTTCTTTCTACTACACTATTCTATTGCGGAGTGTCAGGTGCAGTCAATTGGGATGTAATCCCTTCCGATGGCAAGTAGTCCTTAAACTCTTCAAATAGGTATTTCCCACAACGGTCGGATCGTGGTAATTTGATACTTTTACCCAGACTCTTCTCCGCCTCTGCCTTGAATTCTTTAAATTTCTTTAAGTATTCAGACTTACGGTACATCAGGTAAATGTATCCATACCTTGAGTTGTCAACAATAAAACTGACGAAGTACTCAAAGCCACCTCTAGCCTGAATTGTCATAGGACCACACACATTAGAATGAACTAGCTCCAATGGTTCTTTAGCTCTATAGCCTTTAGCCGAAAAGGATCTCTTGGTCATTTTACCTTCTAAGCAAGATTCAAAGACTGAAAGTGCCTCCATTTTCAATGAATTCAAAAGTCCATTTGTGCTACCAGTCTATTTATCCTTTTTAGATTAATATGACCCAAGCGTAAGTGCCAAAGAAACGTTTGGTTCATTAAAGAATAATATAGATGCATTATTCATTTCGGTCAGTTGTAGTGCAGGAGAGATTGGAGTAATAATATAAAAATCATCTAACAATGTACCAGAACAGATAATCTATTTATTATCCTTAATAACCACAGAGTTATTAAAATAAATCAAATATCTACCTTTAGCCAATTCAGAAAAGGAAACTAAGTTTCTTCTAATGGTAGGTACATAAAGATAATCTCTCAATATTAAAATTTAATCTCTACCAAAACTGAGAGTGACATCTTCTACTGCAACTGCTGTTATCTTTGTATTATTACCCATATACAAGTAAATCTCCCCATCACTAAGTTGTTGAATTTTTTGGAACCCCTACAATGAATTGCATACATGATTAGTGGCTCTCGTATCTATACACCAGGTACCGGTAGATAAAACCACTAAACATTTTCCACAACCAGTGAACATAAATTACCCTATTTGTTCTGCATTTTGAGAAATACTAGACATAACTTTTTTTAGTGCCAAGTCTAGTTGTAGTGAAAATATCTGCCTTTTGGCTTTTTTACACCAGTCCGTGGCCCACTAACTTCTCTGGAAACTGTGTCTCCTCGTTTCTAAACATTTTTTTTCTTCTTGCCTTTCGGCCCAGAGGAAGAATTTTTTTTAGAAACAAACATATTTCCTAATATTGAAGGAATATCATTTGTAGTAAAGTTATATCCAAATTATATTTTCAGTCAACAAAATTCAGTCCCGTTAGTTTGTTTTCTTTAAGTATTAAAGCGAGTGGGTTGAAAGTCATTTTAATCATAAGAATCACATAATTAAAAAAAACTGTTAATTATGATGAGCAAAACTTTGAATTTATTTTAATTTGGTTCTTTCTAACATTTTAAAATTAATTTGTTAGTAACCTGATAACCTAAGAATAGCATACTTCGTTAGAAAGACGTCTACTATCCTTCATAAGATTAGAAGACCAATTCTTTTTAATTTTACTATTTAGGCAACATACCATGCCAAGTAAAATAGCTGACGTAGTTTCGGTCCATTATATAATAGCAGTGACTTAGATGGAGATGATACTATTATATACAACTAAGTGCTAATCACCACATAATCCCAAATCAATCGTTGTGCATTGAGCCCTTCAAATGGAAAAGTGATAAATACTAACAATTACCTAGAATTATCCCTAAAGGATATTTGAACTGGCGATATCGCAATTAATCTGTCCATTGGGGAGGAAGGCCTTACTACCGACACGCAGTGTTTAATTGCATCGCCTACAAACTGCTGATGGAGACCGCGAGATTTATCTATGAATAAATTCTCTCTCACACTTAAATTTTTAAAATATTTTTTAGGGTTATAAAAATTCGTTTAATTAAAATAAATTTATTAATTTAAAAAGCCTCACGATCTGAAAGAATCAAATATCTTTCAGTGTATATGATTCTAAAGATTCTAGTTTATCAAACCATCTTTTCGTATTTAAATGCGTAATAAATAAAATTTAATAAATGCACAGTTTTTCCTCCAGCTTTTTAGCTAAGGTAGTGATTAAAGACATTTATTTATTTTAATTTTTGTTCCACATTTTTTAAAAGATAATAATTTATTTCGATTAAATATTTTTTTATTTAATTAATTCAAAATTCAGAATTAATTCCCACGTTTTTTCAAAATATTTGATTTTATAAAAAATCATCTTAAACGTGATATTTTGTAAAAAAATAAAATATCTAAAGTTTTTTCTTTTAATTAAAATTAATTAATTAAAAAAAATTTATTTTATTTTTTATTACAAAATATTTTAATTAAAACTGAATTTTCGAATTAATTAAATTACCAAGATAAATAAAATAGATATGTAATCTTCCACACAGTTTATATATATATAAACATGATATGCATATATTCTGATTTTATGATCCAATAAAACACTGAGGTGTTTCAGTCTCCCTAAGAGAATTAGCTGTTTCAATCCCTGTTCGCGTTTGATTCAGTGTCCTGATTGCATCAAGCTTCCCTGATACTATATGATATATCAATATATATCATATCAGTCTTGTATATATCAGAATATACATCAAAATTGGCCCCAAGATAGAGAAAGTCGCCAGCAACCACCTGCTACCGCTGACACCACCTTGCCGCCACCTTTAGGCAACTCCTACCACCTCATCCGGGCTCTATTTTCGACGAGTTTTATACCGTTGAAAAGCTCTTGAAATGTGAGATTTTTTTGTCAAAAAATCTACTCGAAACCAGTGCCAAAAATAGATGAAAAACGACCCAAACCTCAAAAAATGCTGCTACCCGCCACAGCACTGCGCTGCTAACTTTTTAAGGATTTTTTTGACCTCTTCCCGAACTCTGTTTTCGACATATTTTATACCGTTGGAAAGCTCTCAAAAGGTAGAATATTTCTAACAAAAGAACTACTCGAAAACAGCTCAAAAAACTACCTGGAAGCTACTGTCACTGGGTACCGCTGCCGTAGGCCTGTTTGTCACCTGTTTAGGTTGTGATTTTGGTCCAGTATTTATCTAGTTTTTTTTATAGTATTTTGAGGTATGTTTTACTACTATTTTATGTTTAAAAAATTGTCCAAAAAACCGTCTTAAAAATGGCCTAAAAAATCATAAAAATTGCCGTCTAACCGCCGTCGGCAAAGCCACTGGAGCCGGGCTGTTTTGGTGATTTTTTCTCACTGTTTTACAATCCGTGTTGAAAATTTTATTTCTTATGTCTAGGATAAATTTGAAATTCCCAAAAAGTATTATTTTGATAATCAATTAAAACAAGATATTCAACAGTTACAACAAAGAATTTTAATTTTAGAAACTGAAAAGGATAAAAGGGAACCAATGCATTTTGCCTATGAACCCTCTCGTAGTATTCAAGGGTTTTATTGGGAATATATGGTTGTACTTTTAAAATCTTTTGAAAGGGGGTATTACATTTCATAGATTGTGTGCGTGTAGGGTTATGGGGAGTATCACTCATTATACCTTTATCTTTGGACATTAAAAAGATTGAAGATTGAACTTGTGACCCCTGCAAAAATTCTCAAGTCAAAAAGTTAGGTAGAGAATTGAATTCTCCTTTAATAAATTCAATATCAAAATCAAATATAAATAAAATAGCTAACGAACTCAATCATTAAGATCGCCACATTATTATACACCTAGTCAATCTTTAAAAAATCAATCTTTCAGAAATTGTCCTTTATCTGGAATTCAAATACAAGATCAAATTCCTCAACCAATTTATCAAAATAATTTTAATTAAGATCAAGAGGAAGAAGTAGATATAGATTTAACAACTTTAAATATAAATACTTTAACATTAAACCCACTACCATTCCATATCCCACAAATTTGCGTACTCTCACAAATCATAACTTGGTTGACATAGAAAAGGGTGTTGAAGACATCTTCATTAAAGACCAAGAAGAGTCAAATCATGAGGAGGCTTCCAATTCTCAATAAGATGAAGTCTAATAGGCTGCTGGACCTTCAAATCTTAAAAATCCAAATTTGCCTAAAGAATGGAGGTATGCTCAAGGTCACCCAAAAGATTTGATTATTGGTGACCCATCTCAAGGTATCAAAACTCGATCCTCTCTACATAATATTTGTGGTAATTTAGCATTTCTTTTTCAGACTAAACTAAAATATTTTGAGAAAGCTGAAAACGACGAGTTTTAGATGGTGGCCAATGGCTTTGTCAAAAACGAAACTCGGATGAGGCGATAAAAGCCGCCTGAAGTGAGCGGCTCTAGGCGACGCCGATGACGGCAAGGTGGCCAATGGTAGTTCGGCTCCCCCGGGCTATTTTTTTGGTGGTTTTCTAATATTTTGGAGACTGATACGATATATCAGTACATATCAAAGTGTATCAGGGTATCCCGATGCAATCATGACACAAGAATCAGTGATAAACATGAATTATTATAGCTTTTCTCTTCAGGAGACTGAAACGCTTGGATTATAAAATCGGGATATATGTA
>JAULJZ010060878.1:0-13535 GCA_032270985.1 Heliamphora pulchella
TATAAGAGAAAGTTTTCTTCTTTAATGAACCAAATGTTTCTTTGGTACTTACGCTTGAGTCATATTAATCTAAAAAGAATAAACAGACTGACAGCAGATGGACCTTTAAGTTCATTGGAAGTGGAGACACTTCTAGTATGTGAATCTTGCTTAGAGGGTAAACTGGCCAAAAAGCCTTTTTTGGCCAAAGGTAATAGAGCTAAAGAACCGTTGGAGCTGGTTCATTCTAATGTGTGTGATCCTATGACAATCCGGGCTAGAGATGGCTTTGAGTATTTTGTCAGTTTCATTGATGACTACTCAAGGTATAGATACATTTATCTGATGCACCGTAAGTCTGAATGCTTTGAAAAATTTAAAAAATTCAAGGCGGAGACGGAGAAGCGTCTAGGTAAAAGTATCAAATCACTACGATCCGATCGTGGTGGAAATACTTCTTTGGAGAGTTTAAGGACTACTTATCATAAGAGGAGATTACATTCTTGTTGACTGCACCTGGCACTCCTTAGCAGAATGGTTTAATAGAAAGAAAGAATAGGACTCTTACGGAGATGGTAAGGTCAATGATGAGTTATTCAGATATATCACATTCGTTTTGGGGACTCGCTTTAGAGACAGCGAGTTATATTCTGAACATGGTATCTTCTAAGTCAGTACCTTCTACTCCCATAGAATTGTGGACTGGACGTAAGCCTAGTCTGAAACACATTCGAATTTGGGGGTGTCCAGCACATGTGCTGAAAGAGAACGCGGGTAAGTTAGAATCGAGGATAAAAGTTTGTTTCTTTGTGGGGTATCCTAAGGGAACGAAGAGTGGTCTATTTTATAATCCTAAGGATCAGAAGGTCATTGTTAGCACCAATGCCCGATTCTTGGAAGAGAATTTTATTATGGATCACAGACCTAATAGAAAAATTGTTCTGAAAAAACTGAGAAAAAATGCCAGTAGAACGGAAGAAGAACCACAAGTCACTAATATTCCATTACCTAGTCGTAGTGGAAGGATTATCAGGATAGGTGCAAATCAAGAACAGGGTGCTGATGCACAGGGTTCAGATTCTGCACAGCCTGTTACTGGTAGTACACATACACAGGTAGTGCCTCGTCGTAGTAGGAGGATTGTTCATCAACCTGACTGGTATATGTTCTTGGGAGAGAGTCTTTTGACTGGATCCCGATAGAACAGGATACCGAGCCTTGTAACTACAATGAAGCACTACAAGACAAAGATGCAGATCTTTGGCAAAGGGCTATGAATTCAGAGATAAAATCTATGTATTCCAATCAGGTCTGAGATCATATAGAACCACCCGAAGGGATAAAACACATTGGATGCAAGTGGATCTACAAGAGGAAGAGAGGAGTAGAAGGGAAGGTTAAAATTTTCAAAGCTAGGCTTGTTGCTAAAGGGTTCACTCAAAAATAAGGGATCGACTATGAAGAAACCTTTTCACCAGTCGCCATGCTTAAGTTTATCCAGATTCTCTTATCCATTGCCAAACATTTTGATTACGAAATCTAGCAAATGGACGTCAAGATAGCTTTCCTTAACGGAAGTCTAGACGAGTGTATCTATATGATACAACCAGACGGATTCATTACAAAGGGCCAGGAGCACATGCTATGCAAGCTTAAGAGATTTATTCATAGACTTAAGCAGGTAGAGAGTTGGGAAGAAATTTTTTTTTCCAAACGAAACAGGCACTGGAATACTTTTAGACCTCGGCAAACAGTGCACTCAGTCGACTGAATGGGCCAATTCAGTCGACTGAAGGAGTTTTAGATCTGTAAAATTCCTCTACCGACATCATTCAGTCGACTGGATGGCTCAATCCAGTCGACTGAACCCACCTCCAATTGACTGGGAAACCCAGTCCAGTCGACTGGACAGCGCCACTTTGCCCAAACTTGCTTTTTCAGCCCAAAACCATCCAAATAAGCCTTAACAAACCCCGAGAAAGCATGAAACACATATATACATGCTGTTCTATAACACAGAAGCATAAACCATTCATCGATGATATACATATAATGAAAGAAACACGTCAAACATATATATATCTAAAAAAAGAAACGGAACTGGGTGTCACAACTCTCCCCCCTTTAAGGAATTTCGCCCTCAAAATCCACTACAAAGTCACGAGGTAAACAACTCCGGGTATCTAGCACGAACCCCATACTCAAGCTCCCAAGTTTCTTCCTCAACCACGTGATGAAGCCAAAGTATCTTGATATAAGCAATGGTTCTGCTCCTCAGCACTTGCTCTTTCGTGTCCAGAATCTTCACAGGCTGTTCCTCATATGTAACATCCTCATCTACCTGCAACTCAGCCCAATCCAGAACATATGACGGATCAGGTTCATACTTTCGAAGAATGAAAACATGAAACACGTTGTGCACAGACACCAACTGAGGTGGTAAAGCCAGACGGTATGCTACCTCCCCAACCCTGTCAAGGATTTCAAATGGTCCTATGAAATGTGGTGATAGCTTCCCACTATGGCCAAACCTCATCAACTGCAAACTCTAATGGTCTCCTCCTCTGATCAGCATAACTGTTTTGGCGACTCTAAGCTGTCACTAAACGTTGGCGAATCACGACAATCTTCTCTGTCGTCTCCCGTACCAAGTCGGGTCCCAAAACTGTGGTCTCCCCCACATCTGTCCAACACACAGGTAACCTACACAGCCTATCATAGAAAGACTCATACGGTGCCATCTCAATACTAGACTGATAACTGTTGTTGTATGCAAACTCTGCCAATGATAGATGATTCTCTCAAGAACCCCAAAAATCCAGCACACAAGCCCTCAACATATCTTCTAAAATCTGTATGGTATGTTCGGACTGACCGTCTGTCTGGGGGTGAAAATCCGTACTGAAAGTTAGACTCGTCCCCAAAGCTACCTGAAGACTCTGCCAAAAGCATGATGTAAAGCGCGGGTCTCGATCAGAAACAATAGTCATAGGTACTCCGTGTAGCCGGACTATCTCACGGACATACAACCTACCTAATCTGTCCACCGAATCCCTCACACGAATGGGAAGAAAATGTGCTGACTTCGTCAGCCTATCAACCACAACCCAAACTGCGTCACATCCCTTCGGCGATCTAGGAAGTCCTGATACAAAATCCATCGTGATGTTCTCCCACTTTCATTTCGATATCGGCAACGACTGTAATAATCTTGTCGGTCTCTGGTGTTTCGCCTCTACCTACTGACAAGTAAGGCATCGAGACACAAACCGGATCACGTCACTCTTCATTCTCGTCCACCAGAACTGACGGCGTAGATCGTGATACATCTTCGTGCCTCCTGGATGCACTATAAGATGTGAATGATGAAAATTGTGTAGCACCTCAGCGCAGCACGACTCTGGTACAAACAATCTCCATGTCAACCTCAAACTCTGATCTAGGCTCACTACCCATCCCGCAGTGTCCTTCTCACTAGCAATGCGATCACGTATCATCTGAGCCTCCTGATCTGTCTGCTGAGCCTCTAACATGCGTGCAACCAATGTAGGTCATGAAGCTACTGAAAATAAGGTCGCACCTCTCCTTGTCTCCCCAAGACACAGATCAAACTCACCAACCTCTCCAAGCATGTCCCATTCTCGTATAACCACAGAAGCTAATGAACCATGAGATCTCCTACTCAGAGCGTCAGCCACAATATTGGCCTTCCTTGGATGGTACTACAAGTCGAAGTCATAGTCCTCTAATAACTCCATCCATCGTCGTTGGCGTAGATTCAAGTCTTTTTTCAAAAATAAGTATTTCAAGCTCTTGTGATCAGAGAAAACCTTAAAGTGCTCACCATAAAGGTAGTGTCGCCATGTCATCAAAGCAAAGACCATGGCTGCCAACTCTAGATCGTGTGTCGGATAGTTCTGCTCATGTGTCTTCAACTGCCGAGATCCATAAGCAATAACCTTACCTCCCTGCATCAGCACGCAACCTAAACCATCATGTGATGCGTCACAGTATACTATGTAACTAAACCTCGCTCAGGGATAGTCAACACTGGTGCACTGGTCTATCTCATCTTCTACTCCTGGAATGCGGACTCATAGGACTCATTCCATACGAATATGACTCCCTTCCATGTAAGACGCGTCATCGGTGCTGCAAGTCTAGAAAAATCCTTTACGAACTGCCGATAGTACCTTCTAAACCCAGAAAATTACGGATCTCAAAGACATTCTTTGATTGCTCTCAATCCATCACGGCATCAGTCTTCAAAGAATCCATTGATACCCCATCTTTCGACACTACGTGCCTAAGAAATCTCACCTCTAACATCCAAAACTCGCATTTCTCGAACTTCGTATACAAGCGATGCTCTCTCAGAAACTGTAGGACAATACAGAGATGCTCCTCATGTATCTCTCTCGTAGGTGAATATATAAGAATATCATCCACAAACACAACCACAAAGATGTCTAGATACGGGTGAAAGATACAGTTCATCAAACCCAGAAACGTTGCAAAAGCATTTGTCAAACCGAACGGCATAACTAGAAACTCATAGTGACCATAACGAGTCCAAAAGGTGGTCTTCACTATGTCCTCGTCCCTAATCCTCAGCTGATGGTACCCCGATCTCAAGTCAACCTTTGAAAAGCAGCTCGACCCCTTCAACTGATCAAACAAGTCGTAAATCCTTGGCATAGGATACTTGTTCTTCACTGTCACCTGATTCAGCTTCCTGTAGCCAATGCACAACCTCAAGGACCCATCCTTCTTATTCACAAAAAGAGTTAGAGCTCCCCACGGCGACATACTCAGACGTACAAACCCTTTGTCAAGCAACTCCTAAAGCTGTACCTTGAGTTCTCACAACTCGGCTGGTGCAAAACGATAAGATGGTATAGAAATGGGAGCAGCTCCAGGAGCCAAATCAATGGAGAACTCCACATCACAGCTTGGTGGTAACTCAAACAGATCATCAGGGAAGACATCTAGGTAATCACAAACCACGTGGGGTAACTCCCTTCGATCCTCAACTGGCTCATCCAACATGAGAGCAGAAAAGAGGAAACCAAAATTCGCTCGATTTCGAGCAACACCAGGCATAGACACCAAACTCTCATCCCGATCACCCACAAAATAAAAGCAGTCAACCTCAGGCATATAGATCAATACCCTCCGTCGATCATAATTAATAAAGGCACGGTAGGTAGTCTGCCAATCCATCCCTTGGATGACATCAAACGTGGTCATGTCTAGAATGATAAAGTCGAACTCTGAACAACGACCGACGACCCCAACTATCAGGATCTACAAACTCGACTCAACACCACATTCCCACTGACTGGGGTCTCTACGCTCAAAGTACTACCCAACGAGTCTACCTCTAACCCCAATGCAGATACAAAAGTAGAGGAAATAAATGAATGTGATACTCCCGTGTCGATAAGAACACTGGGCCCATGATCTACAGACTAGGAGAGTACCTTTGATCATGGATGGAGTAGCTGTAGCATCAGGCACAACTGGTGCTTTAGAAGCACTGGGATAAGCAAGAATATAAGCTCTAGCCTGTGGTGCCCTGGTCTGTCCACTATAACCCTAGGCCGTTGACTGCCTCACAGACTGTGCTGAGGCACCTCCTTCTGAAAACCTATACGTTTGAGCCCTAGGTTGCTGCAGAGCCTGTTGTCTCTGAGCAGATGGGGCAACTGATGCTCCTGTCGCACTCTGCACACTCCCTCCTCGGGGACAGTATCTACGAATATGCCCCGAATGATCACACTCAAAACACACTGGTGGGTCCCTCCCCTATGACTAGACAGACGCTGGACTCTGAACCTGGCCCTTCTGCAGGCACTTAGGTGAACGATGCCCTCGCTGTCCGCATCGATAACAAATAAGCTCCCTCTGCTCTGGCCTTCTTGTCGAGGCCACTGCAAGTCCAGGTGTGGACAACTGTGGCTGATATGAGCGCACAAACTGAGAACTCAGACTAGACGATCTTCGGCGCTTGTTCATGCGCCCCTGAAACTGTATACCTCCCTCACTCTGCTCGCCCCTACTCTCCCTAGCTCTGCGATTCTCTGCCATCGAGTTCTCTGCTCGGATAGCGGCTTCTACCATCTCAATGTAAACACACAAACCCAACGCTGCAATTTTATCCTTGATAGAGGGTTGAAGGCCCCATTCAAATCTTTTGGTGCGTAACTCCTCCGTAGACACCATCTCAGATACAAATCGTGACAGATTTGCGAACTGGGCTTCATACTGGACCACTGTAAGGTTCCCCTGAACAAGGAAAAGAAACTCCTCTCTGTATGTATCTCTCGAAGAATTTGAGAAATATTTCTCCAAAAAGGCCCTAGTAAAAGTGGCCCAAGTACCGTCCACTATGATTTTGGCAAATTTTCACTACTCTCTTGCATCCTCCCGAAGCTGGAACGCCGCCAACTTAACCCACAAGACATCCTCCTCAATCTCTAGAGTATCCAAGATCGTCGTGGTTACTTCTAACCACTCGGTAGCAACTTTGGGGTTCGGTTCCCCACAAAAGGTTAGAGGATCCAACCGTCGAAATTCCCTCATTGCCGCAGAGGCTCTTGGCTTAGGAGCCCTCACTCTAGCCCTGGTCACCTCAGCCATCGCTCTCATAGTAACATGCATCTCCTATACAATGTTAGCACCGCCCACCTGCTCCTGCGGAGCATGAACATCTTCTTCCTTCGGAACCTAGACATACGCGCGACCTCGGCCACGGCCTCAGCCACGACCCAGTCCCTGTCCTCCCTGTGTGGACATAATTCTATACAAAGACAATATAACAAAATAAGCTTCCCTATAGCATGATGTTATTAATATCAAAACATAACGCATAAGCATGCTAACACATAGCCATTTAAGATTCCGTAAACACGTCTCACATACCGAGGAGAACCAACAAGATAGACTCATCCATTTAGATAACCTATTCGGATTCTTTGCTAGAAAACACGTCGGCCAAACGCGTTTCTAATTTGGCTTCCAAATTTGTTAATCTAAATGCCCTAAGGCAACACTAATCAATCTTGAGGTCCCACCTCCATACCTATGTAACACAACTTATCATGCACAACAAACTACTAGCATGTCTTAAAAACGCTTAAACGCATGTAAGCAAGCATATGCAATCATTCTCACCGGGTGATGCACCATCTTTTCATGGCTCTTAAGTATTCAAACCCAGAGCTCTGATACCAAGTTGTCATATCCCAAAATCCAGAGTCACGTGAAAAACCCATCAACCACCATTTTTGTAAAAAACAAATAAAGTTTTACTGATAAAACAATCATCCAAAAATAATATAGTTTTTGAAATTAAAAGAATACCCCAGGTTTACTCTCAGTGCAACATGCATACCTGTCCATACATGTATAATACACAGACTCAAGGCTAACAAAACATGCCTTAAAAAACAGGCAATACATACATAAATATATGTTTCTATAACAAAAAGAAAAATTATATAATAGTCTTTCTGCCACTCCTGGCACATCTAGATTAACTCAACGTGATCATCAACACCTGAAAAAGATTTTAACAAATTCCATAACGTGAGCCGAAACCCAATAGAAACAAACTATGATGCAGTAAAGCAGGATATGCAATCATATAGTGTAAACTTAACTCAACCATAGGAGCCAAAAAGGTATTCCATTCTTAAAATCATGCATATCAACCATGCGGATGACGTTTTCACAGTTAAAGAAAAACAGTAACCAAAACGTTATTTTCCACTCTGATCACACACTGAGGAAAGAGAAATGAATTCTATGTACCGACTCTATCACAAAGCGATAGAGGTAATAACTATAGACTCATGTCCATTACCTAATCCCTGAATCATTTAAGATATGTTAAGTAATGATAAGTTCTATACGGAGCCACCACATTGTAACTGCTTAATTTATGGGCCCAAAACCCGAGGGTACAAAGCACCCACCACTTAATTTACAAGGACTAACCCGAAGGTACAAAGCACCTACTCTGCGCACGTTTTTAGACTGCCACTGAGGGCAACTCATGCCAAATACCCGCTATCCCGACACATCTAGAAAATTATTTAAAAACCAAGCCGTAACTCGACTACGAAAATATTTTCACAATTATACATTAAATATGTATAATGACCCATCCATTAACATTGAGATCAAACAAAACATTTTCAAAAAAATGTTTATTCCTGTTTTCAACAAAACAATTTCAAAACTGAGACTCAACCCCGAGGGTTAGCTCCAAACCTCCAAAACATAATTTGTCGAGATTTTCATAAATTCACCATTTTCAAAATCACTCTATGAAAACCAGATATATCCACAAGTCATATGATGTAATAAACCAAGAAAAGCACAAAACATGCTTTTTACCCAGAAAATAAGGTTTAAACATAAATATGATATATAAAGCATTTTCAACTGGTGAAAAAGTATATAATTGCATTTAGCACCCTTTGAAGACAACATAGTCTTGGATCCTACCTCAGTGTGTCAAAACTCGAACCCTAAAAAACCAAACCTCGTCAGAACGAGAATCTGACCGGATGGACGCGAAGCTAACAGCGAGAATAACAAGGATCCACATGCTAAACGTCAAAAACTAGGCTTGGGCACCACAAAATTCTAGAGATAAGGCAGAGAGTTAGGAAGAAAATAAGTTTTTCCAAACGAAACAGGCACTGGAATACTTATAGGCCTCGGCAAACAGTGCACTCAGTCGACTGAATGGGCCAATCCAGTCGACTGAAGGAGTTTTAGATCTATAAAATTCCTCTACTGACATCATTCAGTTGACTGGATGGCTCAATCCAGTCGACTGAACCCACCTCCAGTCGACTGGACAACTCCACTTTGCCCAAACTTTCTTTTTCAACCCATAAACCATCCAAATAAGCCTTAACAAAATCCGAGAAAGCATGAAACACATATATACATGTTGTTCTATAACACAGAAGCATAAACCATTCATTAATGATATACATATAATGAAAGAAACACGTCAAACATATATATATCTAAAAAAATAAAGGGAACCGGGTCTCACAGAGATAAACCTTGAGTACTCTTTTTAAATCCAAAACTGTATTTAGTTGGATTTTCACGTGACCCTGGATTTTTGGGCGTGACAAAAACTAACCGTACCCAAACAGGTCAAAAATCGCAACACCAAAAGAAAGCTAAAACAATAGAAAACGTACCACCGGGGGTTTATTTAGAACGAAAGAGCATCCCAAAAGAGGCACTTAAACATTTTCCCACATTTTAAAAAGAAAGTTTCACAAGGCACCACGCCAAAGAAAAACCACCAAAATGAGGTTCCAAAATCCTCCCTTGAGGCATAGACATTTTATGGAAAGGATAAAATCCACAAAAACGAAAAATAACACCCAACTTGTGATCTCACTCTGGTAATAGAAAGACATATATGCATTAAATATATATTTTCCTCACGGCTTACAACACATGGTTTCACAATCATAAATATGTAAAGCTATACATGATCTAAAAGAAACAAAAAGAAGACTACAGATCTTTCGCCCCTCCTGCTCCTCCAGATCAACCTACGTTATTATAAGCACCTTAAAAATGTTTTCAAATCCCATGCCGTGAGCCAAAGCCCAGCAGAAAATAGACAAACATATTATAAAAGCAAAAGATGCTAATAGAATAATATGAATGTTATGACTCTCCCGAGCCTCGAAAATGGTTTTACATGATCAAAAAGATATGCGAAAAGATATGAGAATTTTGACTCACACGAGCCTCGAAAACAGTTTTATATAAACCACACTAGTTCACATGCAATCCATGCAATGCATCTTTACGGGCTTTCACCGAAGGACTGCTGCCCCATCCAATGCATCTTTACGGGTTTTCACCGAAGGACCGTAGCCCCATCTAATTCATCTTTACGGGCTTTCACCGAAGGACCGCAATCTACCCCAACTAATGCATTCTTAAAACCAGAGTTTTCATGCACACCACCATGTACAAACATCACGTCTTACATAACAACGTCATCCCCGAAGAATGACAACCAAAAAAAAAACCCTCCAAGGCCACATCACAACCTGCCAAAAAAAAGAAAGAAAGAAAACACCCCTAACAAGAGTTCAGTCGACTGAAGACCACTATTCAGTTAACTGAAAAGCTACTGGAATCACAAAAATTTTCCAGTGTCCCAGGTCAGTCGACTGAGTCACCCACTTCAGTCGATTGAACCCTCTCTCGGGTCATTCAGTCGACTGAACTACCCACTTTAGTCAACTGAATGTCGGAGAAAAAGCCTTAGCCGACAAAAAAAAAAAACTTCACAGCTCCATGTACAGGCTAATCAAACCAACCAAACTCGCATTTTTGAAACCCATAGACATACATAAGTCCAACCACTCCGAAAGAAACCGTAAAAACACTTTTAAAAACTTTTTTGTCCAACAAAATGCAACCAAACGCGTTTTAAGAACATAAACCAACTTTTCATGCATTTTTAAATGGTAAAAACATATACAATTCCACGTAGCACCCCCTTAAGACATGAGAGTCTAGGATCCTATCTCGTTGAATTAAAAATTCGACGCCTCAAACTCTGAAAAAAACATACTTCATCAAAACAAAATTCCGTTCGGATAAACACGGAGCCCCTGGCACGGATAACAAGGATCCGCTATCCAAACACCCAAAACCAAGCTCGGGCCCACCAAAAAGCTAGAGAGAAGGTAGAGCTTTTGTGTAGAGAGAGGAACGAAGCTTGTAGAACAAGCTTTAGCTCAATAATCAAGACATGAGTTGTCTGTATAGAATCTCACGCCAAGTTGTTTGCTCGAGCAGATAGGGCCCCGCTCGAGCGGTCCCTACCGACCTAAGTCTCAGCCACAAACCCGCTTGAGCGGACAGACCACCGCTCGAGCGATCGTCGCTGGGTGAAAACCCAAACAAACAAAGGAACAAAACCAACCCCCTACATGCATAACACATATACAAACATGTTGTTCCATAAAATGATTAAGGCAATAACCAACGCATTGGATAAACATAAAAAAAATATAAAACGAAACCGGGTCTCACAGTTTCAGTAATATAATGAAGATAATTGCTTCTTTATATGATTGGAATTAAACTCCTAAATGAGTCAAATTTCTTGTACCATATTTGAAATTTTGGAACACAAAATTATGCTCTAGCAGAAGATAAAAGAGAATATTTTGTCACTAAAAATCTAAACCAAAAAACACTAGACCTGATAAAAAAGAATATTAGGTGATAGGTATACTACCTGAAGAGGGCCTTCTTCACGCCAAGGATCCGAAGTGTAGAAGAAGAGCATTTGGTAAGATTCACGAGACTACCAGCATGACAAATCAATCTAGCCCCAATAACTTCACCAATTAATGACACCAGATTAGGTACGATTTCATTCATTTTAGCAACCAGATATTCATAAACCTTCTTTCTATACTCCAAGAGATCCATCACCCACTGAGCCAGTCGTTGGAAATCAATCAAATCAATTGCGGTTAAATCCTGCCTGGCAAGAACAAATTAATAGAGCATAAAGATAAGGTTCACATGCAATATAACAAAAGGGTCTTTTTTTTAAGCATAATATGAGCATTCTACCTGTGAGACCCTGACCCTTTTCTTTTAAGTTATTTATATATTTGATGTGTTCCCTTCAGTATATGAATAGCATCGATGCATGGCTTATGCTTTACAGTTGTAGAATAGCATATATAAATGTGTTATACGCTTTTTGGGATTTGGTAGAGGCTTATTTGGACCGTAAAAACCTATTTTTGCCTTAGAAATGTCGAAAAATCCTCTGCCCAGTCGTTCGGTCGACTGAGGGACTCGGTTCAATCGACTAAACTGAGTTTTTTGGGTTCGGTCGACCGAACTCAGGGGTTCAGTCGATTGGATAGTGTAATTTTTGGTTTTCTATAAATTTGGCAGTGGCGGAGCTTTTGAGATAAAAGCTTTCTTCCAGGCTAAGAAACCCCTTTTCTTTGCCTTCTCTCTAACTTTGAGGGCCCGGGGCTTGGTTTTGTGTTCGATCCTTTGTGGATCCTTGCTATCGAGGTTGAGGGCTTCGTATCCATCCAGACGGATTCCCGTTCTGACACCATTCTATTTTAAGACGTCGAGTTCTTGACTCTCTGAGGTAGGATTCTAGACCCTACTGTTGCATAAGGGTGATTTGTGTAATTATACGTGTTTTTACCGGGTAAAAAATACATCAAATGTGGTTTTCATGTTGAAACCTTGGTTTTTGGGTAAAAGTAGATTTTTACGCCTTTCTCGATTTATTTCATGATATGGGTATGTTGATATCCGTAGTTTTCAAAAGGAGGTTTGAAAACGAGGTGTTTTGTGAAAATGGTGAAAAACACCTTTTTGGAGGTTTGGAGCTAACTCGCGGGGTTGAGTCTCAAATCTTAAACGTTTTGTTGAAAATAGTTTTAGATCTCCATGGTTGAAGGATTGGATCATTTTATACATGCGTTGTATAAATGCTTTGTGGGTTTCTAAATGTTATCCATAGATGTACCGTAACACAGTGCGTGCGTGGTTGTATGTGGGCCTATAGTGCTCCTCGGTGAAAGTCTAAAAACGTGCGCATCATAGGTGCTCTGTACCTTCGGATTAGTCCCCGTAAATTGAGTCGGTTGCCTCTGTGAATGGCGATGTGTGGGTGCTCTGGACCCTCGGGTTAGTCCCCGTAAATTGAGTTGGTTGCCTCCGTTAATGGCATTGTTGTTGTAACTCCGTATAGAACTTGTCATTACCAAACCAGTCTGTGTGACTTGGGTCTAGGGTAATAGACATGAGTCTATAGTTGTTACCTTTGTCTGTGTGATAAAGTCGGTACATAGGATTTCATTTTCATCTTTCTCCTCAGCTGTGTGACCTGAGTAAAGATTACTGTTTTATTACTGCTTTTCCTTAACTGTGGCATGATATCTGTTAGGATGATATGCATAGTTTGAAGGATGAAAACTTGTGGCTTTGAGATGGAAAACCTTTTTGGCTCCGGTGGTTGAGTCTGTATGCTTATAATTACATAGCCTGTTTTACAGTTTTATTGTCTTTTCCTATTGGGCTTCGGCTCACGGTGTGAAATTTTACTGTAAAACCCTTTTCAGGTGAGCACGTGGAGTTGACCTAGTTGCAAAGGTGATGGAAGACTTGCTATAGTTTTTTCTTTTATTTTTACAAGTACTTTTACATGTAATGCCACTGATGGCTGGTTTTGTACGCCTTTGGGTGATATGCTTATTCATGTATGAGATGCATGTTTTCAGTTTAGGAGAGTTGAACCGTGGAGATTTTATCCAAATGATGTATATTTTTGAGTGGTGGGTTTTCCAACTGCAAATCATATTTTCTCGAACTATCTTTTGGTGGGCTTTCGCGTGACCCTGATGTTGGGGCGTGACAACTTGGTATCAAAGCTCTAGGTTCGAATACCTATGAGCCATGGGAAAGAGAGTACATCACCTTGTGAGGATGTATGTGTGCTTGATTGC
>JAULJZ010060889.1:0-13535 GCA_032270985.1 Heliamphora pulchella
TGCAGCATGCACCGAGTCAAATACTGGACAGAATATACGGACTATGCATTCATACATCACAAATATAAATATAAAACTATAAATGCAAAACTATCTCAAATGTTTCTCATTAATATGCCATGGATCAAGAATAAAATACATAAAAAGCATGACTTTTCAGTATACATTCCCAACAACCTTGGGAGATGGAGCCATAAGTTAGAGGAGTAACAGGTAGTCTTGTATTGCTAATTCCACCATTGAGGCCAAGTAACTGACAGCTTCTAAAGTATCCAATGAGGCCGTTTGGCTCAAAAACATCTTGTTGGATCTAAATGTGGTCATTTTAGTATAGTCGGCTATTACACTTTACTATGATAATAGCAGAGCAGTTGTAAACTCGAACGAACCAAGAGCCCATAAGGAAGGAAAGCATATCGAGCGTAAATATCACCTAATATGAGAGATTGTACAGAAAGATGATATAACAATAATCAAGATTGCATCAATAGACAAACCTTACAGATCCTTTTACAAAAAGCTTACCAGTTAAGACTTTTGACGGTCATGGAGAGGGCATGGAAGTCAGATTTATGACAGTATAATTTTGAGTATATGTAAGAGATTGTCAGGGTTATATACTAAAAATCATGTTTTAGGTTTTGGTCTTTAATTTTATTTATAAATAAAATTAGTTTTTTCATTTCATAAGAATATTTATGAGCAAATATGTGTTTTTTATTGTTTATTTAATGTTGTTCATGGGTGTCTTTTATTCTACATATTATTTAATCTGGTGTGTAGAGTTTGGTTTACATAAAAGACCAGATTATTAATTTTTGTATAATATAAATTTTTAGTTCACAATCTTAGATGGAATTGAACACACCATCGATACAGTTGTGGCACAATATTTTAGTACATCTGTCTTGATTACAGGGTACGATAATTATTTCGATAATTGTTTGAAATCATTGTACTAGTACACTTTGTGTGTATTGAACATGATCATGTTACGGTAATTAATTTTGTAATGACTATATAAATTAATTTACACCCTATGGCTATGCTCTTAATCCTAAAATAATTATTATACGCGTGTAACGCCCCGAGTCTGTTTTAATATAATCCGAATATACTGACAAAAATTTTGCTTTTAAACAACCCATTTATGTCCGAAACTATTTTAAGAAAAACTTGTCTTGAACATCTTTTAGCACAACACATCCAGCAAGTCCCGCTCAAGCGGACTCCTAACCGCTCGAGCGGTTAGGCACCTAAGACCTCCTTTCTCAAAACTGTGAAAATTTTTTTAAGCGTGAGAATAACGACCCTTTCTTCTTCTTATTGGAATGTGAATTTAAACTCTTAAAACAAGATCTTAAATACTCATAAAAGCTTAAAATATCCAGCATTTCCATGAAAGACTAAGATTTCAACTTCATTAACAAAAATCACCATAAACAGGAGTTAGAGCATTTAACCATTATACAACAAACGTCCTCGCATGCATGCACAACATGAGTAAAAGTAGCCCTAAGGCCTTACAATATGGGATTCCAGCCCTCAATTACAATATTCCGGATATTCAAAAATAAGAATACAATTCCAACTCTCAACAACTGACTATTCCAAAGGAAATACAATTATACACACTACGCCAAGGGTCCAACAACTGTTGTCTCAGTTCATGAGCTTCTTCTCGCTATCACCTGAAATGTTGTTAAATAACATGAGTTAAAGCTCATAGGAACAAGACTAACTCTGAATGCATGCATGGTACGTGAAGATTATTATGCAAGGTGCACACATAAATTTGATCAAAACATCTTGTTTGCTCCCCAAATAAATTACCATTGCATAACCGAGTTTTATATAAAATGGGTTATTGTTCTATACTTCTTAGCTTCCGTAAAATCATCTAATTTACTATTCTTAATTAACCAAACACATTTTATCTCTTTTTTATCAACAAAACATGTTTTCACATTTCACAATCTTCTCAATTTCTTCACGTAAAGTTTCATTAACCCAATTCCTTTACCATCTCCCATTATACCGTTGGTTCCATTTTCGGATTAAGGTTTTACCAACTTGATTCTTTACAACACACACCAACGCACGCCAACACACACACTTTGTTGGCACTTTACACACTTTACCAACTCGTGGTTCAAAACATAGGCACCGGCGTCGGACGCGCGTATAGACTCCCGTAACGCTACACTCAACCCGACCACAAAGGCTCCATGAAGTAATGAAACGTGCTATACCCCGACACGACTCATCCTTTCCCGGTTCACTAGCCGGCAGGTAGAGAACCCAATCCGCGCAATTTTTCAATCTCTCACCGAGGAGCAATTCGTGCCCAACCTTAAATGATCCCTTAGATCCACAAACTGGTCCTTGTTCAACATATCATAAAACGACACACACATGTGAGTACAACCCAAATGGCTCCTCTCACCAAACCCATATCACATACACATGCGAGTCCAACCCTAAAGGTTCCTCTCGCTAAACCCACATCACATACATGTTTCCATTATTCACAATTTCATTGCTTCAGGGCTCAAATCCAAATTAACTGTTCACATAAATTCAAAATTCACAACATCATTGGTTTCATTCAATAAAATCCACAATTTATGCTTGACACCAACACGTGCCACATAGGTTTAAAAAAAATTGCAATAAGTTATGATAATTCCCAATTTAACTAACAATTCCATCAATTTCACCATATCGGTTCTTCAAACCTAAAACCCCTAATTTTCATAACATTAGCTCAAATCCCAAACCCTAATTTCTCATTTCTCAATCTAACCTCAATTAATGATATTATCAAGATAGGTACATGTTAAATTCCTCATAAATTCAAGATTAAACTCTCATTATTATCAAACTTTAATTTAAAGTCTTCAAAACACATATTTCATTCTTTTATGTTCACAAATTTGAAAGCACAACACATATCACAAAAATATTCCAAGAGAGTCTTAGATCTTACCTTTGGGATGCTAGATCCATAAGAGAAAGCTTCAAACGAGTTCCATCTGCGAAGATCTCCTACTGCATGGTGAGAAAAGCATCTCCAATGCCAAAATCGGGCCTCCAACGCTTGATCCACCGAGAGGAAGAGAGAGATCTCATCCAAAAAGGCTCCAAACAACTCTCAAACTCAACCCTAACCCTCACTCACACTCTATAAAGAGAGAAGAAAGGAAAAAATGGGAAGAAAAGCCCCACGCGACCCTTTCTAAAGAGTCTACTCCGCGACAGTCCGCTTGAGCGGACCCCCACCGCTCGAGCGGTCACACCCAATAAACTCTCTACCATCAGTCTGCTCGAGCGGGCTCCCCACCTCTTGAGCGGTCAATACTCGGAGACACCCTGAATAGAAGCTACCAAAACCGAGTCCAAGCACAAGCCAAACGCCTCACAACAATGTCCTCCTATAGAAATTCACCTTCAACTATCATCATCAAGTACATAGAAACCAAAAAATTTTAAGTCACACGCACGATTTGCCATCCCAAACATCCCCACTAGACATAACACATACGTTTTCATTAATGCTTCAAAAATGCCAAAGCTCCGGGTCGCTACAACCTCCCCCACTTAGGAAATTTTGTCCTCGAAATTCAACACTGGGACTTGACTGACTGGTCATTGATAACCAACAACATCCATGCTACTTGTCCTCACACAAACGGTCCCACTAACACACGGGTTACTTTAACGTTGTCGAACCGAGATCCAACCTACGTCACCGAGGCACTATAACGCAACCCACCTCAGATGCGACCAACCCAAACGATTACGCGTATTGCACAAAACTAATCTACAATCCACACTGATTTCAATACATTCCATACCTATTTGTAACGATTGCAATCTTATACGAACTGCCGCAAACTAGCTCATTTTCATACCAAAATACACACAGGGAGTTATTCTCATAAGAACCAACACACGTTGCCAAACTTCGATACTGCACATACTCACATCTTATTCAAGCCCTCGCGGTTAACTAACAACTACACAACTCGATACCACTTCATCCTCCCACATATATCAAGAATATTATCACTCATATTGGTAAGATGCTCATACCCAAGCAGAAACAACGAACATTCAGCTTCAAAGAAAGAAATTCACGTAAATCATCCAAATCTCCAAAGAACACATGTAAAATGTTCGGTATAAACCTCCATCCTCTGTCAATCGTCTACCGCTTCCTTGCTCACAAACCACAACTTCTCATGTCACGAAAACACCAGGTGTTATATTATCGCCACTTTTAAGGTTTCAAACGATTAGGTTTTTCACCCCAACACCATAACTATTCAGATCCCCACGGTCACACGAACTCCCTTTGAGTCACTTGGGTCATTAGCACAATACAAACACAATACAAACACAATCTCCTACTTGCACACTCTTCTCTACACAAATCCAACCACGTCCTACACCACATTCTCAAGCACATCCGTAAGCCCACATTTCACCATTAAACCATTGACTCTCAGTCAATTTCTCATCTTTACAATGAATCCTATACAACATTTATCTTTACTCATACTGCGTATATCGACCTTTCAAATTTACGTCTTATACTTAATCGGTTGCTTGGTTCCAAAAAACTACTAGTTACGCTGTCCGTCAACACCCGTATGTATGCTCACACCTTGTTTTCATATCCACATCACACATATAACAATCCTCTATCTGATAGTACCAACATGTGATTCTTTGATCACTCACCAACGCCACTCAATCTATTCATATCTTTCCCATCATGTAACTAATCAAGACCCGCCTCTTGCTTTAAACAGTTTCATCTTATACGCAACTCACATTCTATCCATTCACGACGTACCATGAAAGAACCACACTACTCAATTCGCATACCATTTTCTTACTTTCCTAACACCCGTGCTCATACACTTATCTCTTCAACACATCAACATCAACTTATCACATTACACTGCCCAAGCTACTCATCAATCGAACCTAAGCACCCTCATAAGAAAATTCTTCTTCCATACAAATAAGATCATTCCATTTCGAATCTAACAAACCTGTTAACTCAAACAAATCACACCGATGATATCTCTTCAATACCAAATCTCTTGTGACTCACACCTTTATCACATTATCTTGATACTCTCAACTCTATTCCCTATAGCTTGTCTCCTTTCCCGAATGGGCACCCTACCGTCAACTCTGAGCAAACCGAGCAACTTTCACATCAACAGAACATGGACTGAAACTCATGACGGATTATTAAAATCGTACCAGGCGAACAACACAACCGCAAAATGTTCTGCACAAATCACATTGGCTACTGACAAGAACCAAGGATATCAACATTCCCGCATAAACTAGAATACCCATTATATGCGTCTATCAATCAATCTTTATCTAACCTCCGCACACAGAAGTTCTAGGTCTTAATGCTGATTCTTCCGTTAATGATGGATAAACACTCTAGGCTTATCAATCCAATATCTTAAAGGACATGATCCAAACACTTACGCTCATGAAGCAGAACAAACAACTCTTTACCAGGAAATTACGATGAATCAATCCTATAGTCATTTGTTCGCAGGGGTACAAGCTCACATGGCACAAGTTCAAGAATCACAACAAGGTATAAAATCCATGGGAATTCCTTTCAAAAATCAACCAAGTCAACAATCACTTAAGGCATTAACCCTTACGTCCAACAAGGATAAAATAACTCACGAAAGACAATCGCCCACAAGATAGTTCCCTCTACACCTAGAAAAAAAGAAGGGTCGGCCAGGAGTTCTCATTCAATGCTATCACCGCCCAAGTACGTTCAAGAAAACACTATCCATCTGTCTTCACGTCACCATCAACTACCATTGTACACATGTTGATTCCAATCACAACAAGCCTACCATTCGTTTCACCCAAAGTGATCCATAACTCTTCATAACTATACAAACATCACCCATACATATGCAACCCGTGCATAAAAATGATTATTTACCCCTTCGGATCCACGATTCTCGCCCACCAACTCCACATGGGACCAAGACAACACAACTATCTCTACACTACATATTCAATCACAAACAACACCCACTTCTTCAAGGAGCATCACATTCAAGACATATCATCTAAGCGACTAGATCAATCACACCGTTAACACTTACCACAGGCTCTCAGATATCAAGCACTTAGCACTTGTAGGGGAGAAACACTAAAGCGGTTCATCATCTCACAAAATATCTGAAACCACTCACACCGTAGCTTCATCCTGACACACAGCTATCCAAACATTAAAAAAGACTATCCATAACCGAAACCAAACAAACTTCACCACCCAATTCTAGGCCAAATAGCATCATCATCCCTAGGCCTTATGCCAAGTCACAACCACTAACATCGTCCTCTCAAGGGATCTCCTTCCACTGACACGTCATCCTAAGACGGCTAAGCCAACTACATTAACAACATCCATCTCAAGTTTTACCAGCTTCACACACTTACACTTACAAATACCTCATACTACATATAGTTTCCCAATCATAAGAATAATAATTTAAGCCATAAACCTCCATGGAATTTCCCAAATAACTTCAAATTATAGTACATTAAATCACAACCGTCTCCGGCGCACACCCCATCTTATATACATGCATATCGCTCGGTAACCAACCTATTGACAACATCTCTAATCCACATATTCATCCCTCACACAATTTTCAACTTCTATCAATGAACACGACTCGGCACCATGCCACGCGATAAACACAAAGATCATCACATAGACCTTCAAATCACAAGTACCATTGTAGTTACTCACTAACAACACCCCGTAGGGGAAAGAACATTCTCAAATACTGTTTAAACTCAGACTTTCCAATCCACCTTAGGCCGGTGATTATTACGTTACCGTCCACTATGCTCCCATCTACTATGCTTCCGTCCATACCCAATCTCGGAATACACGGCTCATGACATTGTACGGCTCATGACATAGCATAGCTCATGACGTACATAATCCTCAACGTGCCCAAAACCACCACTTATATCCGACCACAATAAAAAACCCTCGAGAGGTTTCAAATACCTTACCATACTTATTCATCAAACCACTAGTAGCATAGCACACAACGGGCAACTAACTACAGTCACCTCCAACTCACATGAGTATAACACACTCCACAACCTATACCATAATCTTGACCACAACTTGTCATAGTCCCTCAAGGACAACTCCTATCACAAGAACATCAGAACACCCAACCAGGTTAAACTCAACTTAACCTTTGAGAGCTACATACTGCTCAACACCTAGTCCTATCACACCAACACATAATCACATATTCACATATCGAGGAGAATCCCTAGGAGAGACACATCAACCCAGGTAACTCGTTTGGATTTCCTGCTAGAATAGACGTCGGCCTAACGCCTTTCTAACATGAACCCCAAACTAGTCGACCAGACACCCAAGGGCAAGACATGTCATCCCAAAGATCCAACCTCAAGGCACAAACATCACGTAGCATGCAAATGTCAAATATCCCAATAAAATTTTATGCTAGCATACCAATACATGAATGTCACATATCAATGCAAGCTCTCACGTAACGGATTAACCATTCCCACGGTTCGTAGGTATTCTAACCTATAGCTTTGATACCATTTGTAACGCCCCGAGTCCGTTTTAATATAATCCGAATGTACTTCTAAAAATTTTGCCTTTAAACAACCCATTTATGTCTGAAACTCCTTTAAGAAAAACTTGTCTTAAACATCTTTTAGCACAACACATCCAGCAAGCCCCGCTCAAGCGGACTCCTAACCGCTCGAGCGGTCAGGCACCCGAGACCTCCTTTCTCAAAACTGTGAAAATTTTTCTGAGGCTGAGAATAACGACCCTTTCTTCTTCTTCTTGGAACGTGAATTCAAACTCTTAAAACAAGATCTTAAATACTCATAAAAGCTTAAAATGTCCATCATTTCCATGAAAGACTAAGATTTCAACTTTATTAACAAAAATACCATAAACAGGAGTTAAAGCATTCAATCATTATACAACAAACGTCCTCCCATGCATGCACAACATGAGTAAAAGTAGCCCTAAGGCCTTACAATATGGGATTCCAACCCTCAATTACAGTATTCTGGATATTTAAAAATAAAAATACAATTCCAACTCTCAACAATTGACTATCCCAAAGGAAATACAATCATACACACTACGCCAAGGGTCCAACAATCGGCGTCTCAGTCCATGAGCTTCTTCCCGCTATCACCTGAAATATTGATAAACAACATGAGCCGAAGCTCGTAGGAACAAGACTAACCATGATTACATGCATGGTATGTGACGATGATTATGTAAGGTACACACATAAATTTAATCAAAACATCTTGTTTGTTCCCCAAATAAATTACCATTGCATAACCAAGTTTTATATAAAAAGGGTTATTGTTCCAGACTTCTTAGCTTCCATAAAATCATCCAATTTACCATTCTTAATTAACCAAACATCTTTTATCTCTTTTTTATCAACCAAACATGTTTTCACATTTCACAATCTTCTCAATTTCTTTACATAAAGTTTCATTAACCCAATTCCTTTACCATCTCCCATTATCCAACACGTTTTATCGTTTGTTCCATTTTTAGATTATGATTTTACCAACCTGATTCTTTACAACACACACGCACACTTTGTTGGCACTTTACACACTTTACCAACTCGTGGTTCAAAACATAGGCACCGGCGTCGGACGAGCGTATAGACCCCCGTAACGTTACACTCAACCCGGCCACAATGGCCCAATGAAGTAACGAAACGTGCTATACCCCGACACGACTCGTCCTTTCCTGGTTCACTAGCCGGCGGGCAGAGAACCCAATATGCATAGTTTTTTGGTCTCTCACCGAGGAGCAACTCGTGCCCAACCTTAAATGATCCATTGGATCCACAAACTGGTCCTTTTTCAACATATTATAAAATGACACACACATGCGAGTCCAACCCAAATGGCTCCTCTCACCAAACCCATATCACATACACACGCGAGTCCAACCCTAAAGGTTCCTTTCGCTAAACCCACATCACATACATGTTTCCATTATTCACAATTTCATTACTTTAGGGCTCAAATCCAAATTAACCGTTCACATAAATTCTAAATTCACAAGATCATTGGTTTTATTCAATAAAATTCACAATTTATGCTTGACACCAACACGTGCCACATAGATTTAAAAAAAAGTTGCAATAGGTTATGATAACTCCCAATTTAACTAACAATTCTATCAATTTCACCATATTAGTTCTTCAAACCCACAACTCCCAATTTTCATAACATTAGCTCAAATCCCAAACACTAATTTCTCATTTCTCAATCCAACCTCAATTAATGATATTATCAAGGTAGGTACATGTTAAATTCCTCATAGATTCAAGATTAAACTCTCATTATCACCAAACTTCAATTTAAGGTCTTGAAAACACATATTTCATGCTTTTATGTTCACAAATTTGAAAGCACAACACATATCACAAAATATTCCAAGAGAGTCTTAGATCCTACCTTAGGGATGCTAGATCCACAAGAGAAAGCTTCAAACGAGTTCCATCCGCAAAGATCTCCAACCGCACGGTGAGAAAAGCATCTCTAACGCCAAAATTGGGCCTCCAATGCTTGAGCCACCGAGAGAAAGAGAGAGATCTCATCTAAAAAGGCTCCAAACAACTCTCAAACTCAACCCTAACCCTCACTCACACTCTAGAGAGAGAGAGAGGAAAGGAAAGAATGGGAAGAAAAGCCCCACGTGACCCTTTTTAAAAAAGCCCCACGCGACCCTTTTTAAAGAGTTTGCTTCACGACAGTTCGCTCGAGCGGACCCCCACCGCTCGAGCGGTCACACCCCAAAAACTCCCTGCCATTAGTCGGCTCAAGCGAGCTCCCCACCACTCGAGCGGTCAACGCTGGGAGACACCCTGGACAAAAGCTACCAAAACTGAGTCCAAGCACAAGCCAAACGCCTCACAACGATGTCCTCCTATAGAAATTCACCTTCAACTATGATCATCGAGTACATAAAAACCCTAAAATTTTAAGTCACACGCACGATTTGCACTCCTAAACATCTCCACTGGACATAACACATACGTTTTCATTAATGCTTCGAAAATCAAAGGTCCGGGTCGCTACAACGCGTATATTTAATGTCTGTTATTTTTATTTATTAGATGGTGCGATCTTTTATGGATCAACAATCCCAGTTAGTTGAATAACAACCTTACGTATATGGTGAATATTAATTATTGATGGAATCTATGTCCCGTGATCAGAGTTGATGATACTCCCTTGAGAAAGCTTATAAGCTTTGACCGTGTCAAACCTTATAGGTGAATTGTATAATCTGGCATGTCAAATAAGTTAAGCAGAAGGTGTTAGGAAATTTTCTAATAATTTAATTAAATAAAAATGTCAGTATTTAATTTAATCGGTGGGTGTCTGTAATATTAACATGAAAGATAATATGAAAGATAATAAACAAGCATTTAATAACAAGATCTCGAATAATTCAATTTTGAGAATAAGGCTGGGAGTGCAATTATAATTCTTTTGTGGAATGAAATATAATATATATTTTTATAAAATTACTTCTAGGTTGAGATAAGGTTTCATAGTTACATTAGGAGCCTTATGATATCCTGACATCCTACATCAGAAAGGGTGAGAGAGTTACTGGACTATAAAGAAAGAACTTTAGATTCCTACGTAGCAGCGAAGCCTTTTTGCAGGTGGTAGAGACTCTAACAGAACTCCGCAGTTAAGCGTGCTTGAGTGGGAGTAATGCAAGGATGGGTGACCCCTTGAAAAGAACAAAATCGTGAGGAGTTTTGCTCAAAGCGGACAATATGATTGCCATAAGAAGGGTCGGGGTATTACAAATAGTATCAGAGTCGACTCTCCTCACCTCCGAGTGTGGGTCCCAGGCGTCTCGCGTGTCATATGAGTGGGCTATTGTGTGAGTGGGTCAATAAAAGATTGGCAGGCTACCAGAGTGTTGGAGGCAAAACTGCCAACATCATTACTTTTGAAAAACGATTATCGATAAAAAATTAACTGGACGGGCAAACGCCGAAACGGGCTCCAGATAAAACTTTTGACGAAGAACGATCAAAATAAAACTCGTGCAACCAAAGTTAATTTAGAAGAATACCTCTTGTAGATCTAATCTTCAACTACGATTTGATTCCGAGTTGAAGTTCCAGTCAGATCTTCTACTGTATTCCTTTACGCAATCTTCGAACGTAGTGTGGGTTACAATTCTCCGAGAACTTGTACCGACAGAACCTCAATATATTTTTTAAGTCTTGAAAGATAAAAATAATATATCAAGAATAATATGAAAAATCAATCTTAACTGGTTTAGCCTACCCGCATATACATAGGGCAACAGCAGGGACCTGGGGAGTAATTATGAGTAAGACTTCCAGTGGAACACAGATACCTACAAGCGGTTTCTGCAATTATGGAAAGACGCAGTGGTTTCTACAATTTTCATAAAACACTGAATTACAGTTCACAATACTAAAGAACTATAATTGCACTCTGACCCATAATCTCAAGACCTTTTTGCATTGATCTGCTGTTATTAAATGCTTATTATTTCTTCCCACGTTAATATTCCTGATACCCGTCAACTAAATTTAATTACTGATAATTTAATTTAATCGGCATCTTCATATTCTTCAAGCCCTTCCGCTTAACTTATTTGACCGCCGGATAATTAAATCCACCTGTAGGGTTTGGCCCGGTCAAAACTTATAAGCATCCTTAAGGGGGTATCGTCAATTCCGATCATTCGGGACGTGGATTCCGTCAATAATTAATATTTTTCATATAAATAATATCGCTATCTAACTCACCGGAAATATAGACTCATATAAGATCACACCCTCTAATGAATCAAAATAACGAATATTAAATATATGTAAATCAATAATTATTTCAGGATTAAGAGCATAACCACTATTCATAATAACTTTGGGTTGTGAAATAATTTATATAGCCAGTAGTCAGTACTAAATTAATTACTCAAAATGTCCCGTTTAATACACACAAAGTGTACTGGTACTGAGAGTTAGAACAATAGACGATACTATTATCTATTTTTCGTAATCAAGGTAGACCTACTAAAATACTGTACCATAGTCATACCAATGGTATGTCTATTTTCATATAAACTGTGAACATAAAATTTATATTCTGTAAGAATCTAAAATTTGGTCTTCTGCGTGTAAGCCGTACTCTACACACCAGATTAAATACTATACAGAATATTAGATATCCATGCCTAACAAATAAATGATAAACATACATTGCTCATAAAAATTCTCATAAAATAAAAAATTAATTTTATTAAAAATAAAATAAAATACTAAAAATATGATTTTCAGTATACCAACCCTAACAGTTTTGGACTTGAGTTGAATTTCGGGGGCAAAATTGCTTTAAGGGGTAGAGTTGTGAGGTCTTGACCCATTTTCTTTTTTGGCGTTTTACAACGCGCGTTATGTGTTTTCGTTGCAGCATATTTTATATGCTTTTGATGTATGTTTAAAGGTAGATATACATGCGGAGTACATTCCCGGGGGCCGTGGGACGTTGTGGCGTGATTTTTAAAAAATTTCAAAAAAATATATTTTGGAGGTTTATAAATATCTGGAGTTAGAAATTTTCATAAAGATATTTTTCAAACCTTTGCCAGTAATTTTTTCGTTTTCTCTCTACCTTCTCTCTAAGTTCTCGGGGACCTGGGGCTCGATATTCAACGATCTAACAATGGATCCTTACTTTTGGCGTCGTGGGCTACGCAACCATTCTGTCAGATTTTGATTTCGGTGATACTCGATTTTGCACGTGGTTCAAGGCATCGAGTTTTGAACTCACTGAGGTAGGATTCTAGACCCTACTACTGTATAAGGGTGTTATGGGTAAACGTGTGTATTTTTAACGAGTAGATAACTGTAGATCTGTGTTTGTTTCAAAGTTGGGTTTTGGGCTTAAAACCTGTGTTTCGGTGATTTCTGTGGATGGAATTGGGTTTCGGGAGTTTCGTTTGAGGTCTCTGTGTTAGGCCTAGCCGTGTGGGTGTTCACGGGTGTTGATTTGGAGTTTGGAGGCTTCGATTCGAGATTTGGAGGACTAAACCTGTAGCTCATAATCAAGTTCCGTCGAGGTTCGATCGACTGAAGTTTGGATCTTGGGTTCGGTCAATTGAATCGAGGGGTTCAATCGACTGAATTGTGTGTTTTGGCGTTTTGTGGTTTTCCAGTATACTGTTCGGTCGACTGGAGGTGAGGTTCGGTCGACTGAAGTTGTGGGCTGTTGGTTTGCAATTTTGGGTTGATTCCTTGGTTTTTGATTGGTGTCCTACGATATTCAATTGATTAATTTATGGGAATTACTTGATTTAAATACCTGTGGATTCCTTTTGGGGTTCGGTTGGTTGTGTGGTGGTTTCGGGGGTCGTGTCG
>JAULJZ010060900.1:0-13534 GCA_032270985.1 Heliamphora pulchella
ACCAAATTTGTAACACCGGGGACGTACCCAGGGTGTACAAGGGGAATATATCCCAAAATATTTACAAAAATGGCAACGAGGGACGCCCTAGATTTAGAACCAAGAAGAACAATCTCAACACAGCCCATCCCAACAACGATTTGCACATATGGACTCCAACAAGCTAGGCTGTAAATCACAATGCTCATAATGTGTACCAACGACCCCTTCCTTGGATCCCTTCTTCTTCTTCTTCTTTATATAGGGAAGGGCTAGGGGATATGGAGGGGACAAAAATCATTTTGTTTTAGTCTTTTTTCTTCTTTCTTCACATGGCTCATCAAAATCAGAATGCTAGCGACGAAGCCTTGGTGCCCAACAATCTCCATAATTCATTTCAAACACCAACCAAATTTGTAACACTAGGGATGTACCCAGGGAGTACAAGTGGAATATTTCCGAAAACATTTACAAAAATGGCATCCAGAGACACCCTAGATTTAGAACCGAAAAGAATAATCTCAACACAGCCCATCCCAACAACGATTTGCACAAATGGACTCCAACATGTCAGGATGCAAATGACAATGCTCATAATATGTACCATTGATCTCAAGTGCAACAATTTATAGCATGGCATTAACATGGCAAGATTCATGGTACAACGCACAATGTATAAGGTATAAGTATGTGAAGCACAAGCTATAATTCTCAAGATATGATTCAAATATGATAGCATGGGTTCTAAATTATCATACATTCACTTAAAACACTAATCAACTAATTCACTTTGATCATTGTACAAAAACTCGGGTCTCACAACAAGGTACTCACACATAAACTTAGCAACTTTTAAGGCCAAAAATCAAGTATTAAATTAAAAGGGCCGACAAGGTTTTGCGGTATTTATACTTGAAATCAAGTTATAGTTTTTATACACTATTTAGAAAAAAATATTTCCTACAACTCTTATGTTTAACACCAAGGCCAAATCTTAAGGCAAATGGGTGAACATTTCATATTATGCAAAAATGGTTAAGCACTTTTCTCACAATTTTACCAAAATTATGCTTCAGTTGGTCTCGGTTTTGGGCTGTCATTTCAGGTCCACATGAGCCCATTTTTTAGTATGTTCTAGTTTAACATATACCCTACAAGTTGTATGTCTAGAGTTAAGGGTAGTTGTTTGAAACAAGTTATACTTTTTGGCCATTTTAGAAAATAGGTTCTGTTAGCCGCCAAAACTCAGTAGAGCCGGTTTTGGACAGAGGGTTTGAAATGGTTTTGGGATATCATCCTGAGGCTTTAAGGTCTGATTTGTAGGCCAAAGATACTTCAATATGTTGTATATAATGTTTATGTCGACCACGTTTGGAATAGGTGACTAAAAATAGGTGTTTTGAGCTATATAAAAATAGGTAACAGAATGTTCCTTGTAGGCTAAAACTCAATAGAGATTTTCAAAGGGGTTTTGACCTCACCAAACTCAATATGTTGCTCTATTTTTTGGTACGTAGATAGATATACATGCTATATACAACTTTCATGTTTTGACCAAAGTTCGGATCTCATTTTAAAATAGAATTTCCAAGTCCGTAGTGTTGACTGGTCGAAAAATGACACACTTTGGTAGAATTGTAATATCTTGAATTCTGGTCATGAAAATGAATTGAAACGAACTGTGAATGAAAGATAACACAAAAATATAAATCTGGATATAAAAAACATTCTTAGATCACTTTTATACGTTGAGTTATGGAATTTCAAATATCAGTGTAGAAACATCTATGTTCTTAAAAATTAAGCCTCTTAGAGTTCAAGACTTCTACTTACGTCATGTCAAGTTTTTGTTCCATTTCTTTGCATGCTTGTGTTTTAGACTTTACTATCAAGGCTCCAGCACACTTAGAGGTCATCAAACTCAAAGATAACATCACACAACAACTTCTCATATCATTCATAAACATAACGGCCCCTAATTTCCAACTACGACGCCTTTTCGGTTTGATTTCGATTCTTGGTTCTTAGAGTGTTTAAGGGATGTGTTGGGGGATATTTTGAGGGATCTTAGACACAAGGTTTAGAGGTTTCACTTACTTGTTTTGAGAGATCAAAGATGGAGGAAAACTAATAGGACTTGGCTTTTGAAACTTTGGTCTCCAAAGACCCCTTCCTTGGGTTCCTTCTTCTTCTTCTTCTTCTTCTTCTTCTTCTCTCAAACTCCCAAGGACCCTCAAGAACACTCAAAATCTGGTCTTTCTCCCTCTCTCTCCACCGAAATATTAAGGTGCAAGAAAGTGTTTGGGCTTAGTTTATATAGAGAAGGGCTAGGGAACATGGAGGGGACAAAAATCATTTCATTTTAGTTTTTTTTCTTCTTTCTTCACATGGCTCATTAATTAGTTCATGCTTTGAGGGGACAAAATTAGATTTGAGGAAGCTAAAATACAGCTAGAGTCAGTTTGGAGGGACCAAAATCTAATCTCCCATCAATTAAGGGATTTTTCTTTGTTTTCGTGCCCATTTGTGCAAGAAAATACATTAAAAGTTAATTTGATGTATCTTTTTGGTGTCTTTTCCTACTGAGACTTATTATTTTAGTATGTTTATGAGAAATATAGTATTTCCATTTATTATCATAGTTTCCATTGCAATTGATTAAATAGATATAGTCTTTTAAGTCAAATTAAGCTATTTTGGCAATATATGACTTTTTGACTTATTTTGTTGTGTATGAATTTCAATAATTATTTGTTTGAATTTGTTAACCTATAATACTATATTATTATGTATATTACTTGTTCAACAAGTTTGGATCATTATAATGCTTAATTTAATACACTTTCTCATCATTTTAAACTAAAAAGAAAGCAAAAAATCACTTTTTGGCACTCTTCCCAAGGTGGTCGGCCACTAAGGGGTATTTTTGGCATTTTTGATGTTTTTTTGTCTTTTACTACTTAATTGTACTTAAATCCTTGATTTAGGGTAACTATGTGTCAAAATTTAAGTTTTTAAGACTTTTAGCTGTACTAAGGGCAAAACGGTCATTTTACCATATTTATGAGTATTTTATATTTTTAATTCATTATTTCATGATATTTACTTCGTTTAGAACGTTAGGAGACTCTTCGGTTGTTATGATTTTGTTGCATGAGTTTTGGTCTATGTTGTGGTTTTCGGGCCAAACTTAGAGTTTTCGATTCGAGTTAAGGTTTTGAACTTTATCTGTGTTCTATGGTCTAATGGAGTATTTGTCACTAACACTTAGGGTTTGGGCTGGGTATTTACACGGGTCATTATCAACCGGGATCTTACAACTAGGGTATATACCGGCTCGTTACCAACTTGCCCCTTAAACAAATTTCGTCCCCGAAATTTTGCTCTGTATTTCATCGTATGGAAGGCTGAGGATGAGTTACTATCATTGTGCCTTCTCGTTCTCTAAAATTGTGTCCTTGTTTACTTGAGTCATTCTTTATTGTGGGTGTGGATAAGGTCGAGCCCAAATGTTCAGCACTTAGAGTAATGGTTGTTTTGTCCTACTAATATCTAAAACTGATTAATACCAAATCTTCAAGGACCATGTCACATAACCGGCTAGCCCCAAAAAGTTTGTATATCTCTGTCATGTTAGTTAGCCTCTTCCCATTAACTGTTGCTTCTACTTCTGTTGGGTCCACTTGAATTTCTTCTCCAGATATAACATGACCTAGAAACATCACCCGGTCCATCTAAAACTCACACTTTCCAAGTTTTACATACAACATGTGCTTTCTCAGGATCTACAAAAAAATCTTCAAATATTTTATGTGTTCCTTTTCACTCCGAGAATATAACCGAATATCGTTTATCAACATAATTACAAATTGGTCTAGAAAGCTTTTGAATACCCAATCCATCAGGACCATAAACACAGCAGGTACATTCATTAACCCGGAAGGCATCATCACAAATTCATAATGCTCGTAACGAGTCCTAAAGGCAGTCTTGGGTATATCTAACTCCTGCACTTTCAATTTGTAGTATCATGACCCTAGTCTATCTTTGAGCATACGTTAGCTCCAAAACACAACTTAGATCGAGTACGACTTCCACAAGCGATTATATGTCTCTAAACTAGCCCACCACCGAAACTGATTTCAAACATTCTTCACTTTTGCCTGGAAAGACTGTCACTCTACCGAAAACCAGCTCATTTCCATATTCAAACATACATCAAATACTACTTCCCAATTGACTAACAACTATTAACTCGAAATCACATCGCCACTTTGTGTTGGACTACTCTAACCTTACGATCATCAAAAATAATATAGCCACTTGAACCTAATGAGTCACTAGGGCTAAACGTACCACACAGACTAAATGCTTCCTAGGTATATGCTTACCCATATGAATCCAATCATAACCTCGTCACATATTTCCTTCACGTATGTACCATATACCCTACAATCCTTTAACTGAACAGTATTAACTCCCGATTCTAAAACCTCTTATCATCATCACTCAATCCCTTCTCACATTTTCTACAACACAATCAAACCAAGAACCATTTTTACACTTTAATTATTTCATCTTACCCACATTCTACCAAGACACTCGATTCACTCAAGGCTAATTACAAAAACCAAACCCATGAATTCGTATAGTCTTACTTATGCTTCCGCTCTCTTCATCCAAATACTTATTCCTCCAACGTACTCATACTAAGCTGCTACGCAACTCTACCAAAAACAACAAAATTATGTCACCCTCCAACTTCTCATACATAGAGTTCGCACGTTTCTATGAGAAAATTCCTTTTCTATGCCAACAACATCTACTCACCAATATAAACAAACTTGCTCTGACGGGTCACATCATAAAAGGTTTTCAAAAGCAACTTTCTTGCGACTCACATCGATACCGCAACAAAAATTGAATACCAATCCATAAGATTTACACAGTCTAGATGCCAAATGAATACAAATTAATACTTCAAGAAGCTACCACGTGAACAGCTTGGTCTGGCTAAAATGCGTACTTCACCCCTCAAACAATGTTTAGCATCAATGGGACTCACTGTTTCCACAAACTCCTTGGCACCCAATCCTTGAATTGCTTAACTGAAGAGTTACTGGTCTTTGAGGTGATCTTGAAAATCCCGATGCCGAAGTCTATAATCACATGCTTCCACCTTCTCGCTAGTCTTTCCAAAGGCTACTTCGTTCCTCTTGGCCTTTATCGTATGTTCTTGTTGCGCTAAAATGTTGTGTTTAAAAGTCTCTTCTAATAACTAGATCATTTTTCTCAGGCGGTTAGTCATGGTTAAAGCAATTACAGTTGACACAAATTGAGTGGTCATTCGAGGTTCAAATGTAGGAGAAACAAGGGGAGGACAGTGAATAATACTTTAAACAAGTTTCCCCAAAATTAGTCCCGTACAATTAGATTAAGATAAAAGAGATGTTTGAGCAAAAGGGGCAGCCAAACTAGATATTTTTCCTAAAGTTACATCGGCCTAACGTACTTCAATTCAAGCATCCAAGTCTACTTTCCTGGTAAAGATTTCAAGAGTGTACGAAGAATTTCACAAAATCACTGCAACAGGTTGTGGTTTCAGGATTGAGAGAAATGAATGATGTCAGAAAATTTTATCAATGTCGAATGTTTGTAACGGGTACTTAACAAAGATTTGATATCGAGTTCAACAAGAGAAGAGTTAGTTTAAGGATGATGACTTTGATTGGAGGAGAATCAAATGCGAATACTGGTCATTATCGAGGCATAAAAACTTAAAGACAAGGGTACTTTTTAGGATTGAATTTCAAATAGGGTTATCAACAAGACTTGAGTGCATAAGAGTTACTGATGAACGACACTTGATTGTATCGTTGAGGACCGACGATATAAGAAGGAAGGACATACAAAATAACTTCAAAAAGTTGACACAAGGGCTTGGGGTAAACGAGAAGGGAACTTATAATGATGAAATTGTGGGGTTTTAACGATATCTCTTGAGGTGATATCTAAAACTTCTTCTAGTGCGTACTCTAGTCTACCCCCCTTAAAATAAGATAACTCTTATGAATCTTCGATTCTTCGATCTCGATGCCCTTACTCCTCTTTTGCATGTAGATTCCTTGTTGCTTCTGATCCCGGTAACGTCCTAACACGACTCGCTATAAGACTCAGGCGTAGAAGATTTTAGTTCTTATAATGTATAGATGATAATTATTATTAATACAACGCATCCTACAGAGCTCCAACGTGACAGAATGCATGGTTTTCCATAACCTAAGGCCTAAAGGTTCACTAAACCTAAGCTCTTATACCAACTGTGACGCCCCGTCCTCCGGGCACGTCGGGACATACATAAATATAAATAGAGTATTCTAGCCATTCATTCATATTTATATACGTTAGTTATTACATTATAAACAAGTTTTGAACTGTCCAAAATTACATAATTATTACAGTTTCACCGAGAAAATTCAAAAATCGCTAAGCCTGGAAAAAACTGTATATAAGAACAAAAGTAGAGATCATGATTCCTCAGAATGCATTAGCTGGATTCATGTGCTCTTGGAATTCACCTTGTCCTTTCAACTCTTCTTCCCCCTCGGGGATGACTTCCTCAAAGAACTCTTCCTCACCTGTGGCACAAATACCATGAGTCAAGGCCTAGAAGAAAAACACTCTAACCTTCTAACTAATCTCATGGCACAAAATTCACTGCAACAAAAACCATATAACACCCAGTACAGTTTATAGTTAAGGAGACAAATAAATTTATGACATGATAGCAGATAAGTCAATAAACATATGCATATGAGATGCCATGTATGAAATGCATATGTCTAAACCAATATGCACCAAGATTATAACGGGATTCCACACTGGAAATCACCAGAGTAGACTTGATGGGACTTTGACCACCAAACCTATCCTCGACTTGTTGTGAATAGTAAATGCATCGTCGGGCGTCATGCCACAGCTATTTTACTCAATGGCAACGGCGTGGGGGCGGGCCAACCAATTATCAACCACCCTTATCTGGGTCAACAATCCCCACCTGAAGAACCAGGATGCTCGTTTAGCGTCAACCCAAAGTCTAAATAATCAAAACCCGAATGCTAGCGACGAACCCATGGTGCCCAATAATCTCCATAATCCATTTCAAACACCAACCAAATTTGTAACAACGGGAACGTACCCAGGGTGTACAAGGGAAATATATTCCAAAATATTTACATAAATGGCAACCAGGGACACCCTAGATTTTGAACCAAGAAGAACAATCTCAACACAGCCCATCCCAACAACGGTTTGCACATATGGACTCCAACATGCCAGGATGCAAATGACGATACTCATAATGTGTACCATTGATCTCAAGTGCAACAATTTATTGCATGGCATTAACATGGCAAGATTCATGGTACAACGCGCAAAACATAAGGTACAAGTATGTGAAGCACAAGCTACAATTCTCAAGATATGATTCAAATATGATAGTATGGGTTCTAAATCATCATACATTCACTTAAAACACTAATCAACTAATTCACATTGATCATTGTACAAAAACTCGGGTCTCACAACAAGGTACTCACACTTACACTTAGCAATTTTTAAGGCCAAAAATCAAGTATTAAAGTAAAAGAGCCGACAAGATTTTGGGGTATTTAAACTTGGAATCAAGTTATTATTTTTATACACCATTTATATAAAATTATTTCCTACAACTTTTATATTTAACACCAAGGCCAAATCCTAAGCCAAATGGGTGAACAATTCATATTATGCAAAAATGGTTCAGCACTTTTGTCAACATTTTACCAAAATTATGCTTTTGTTGGTCTCAGCTTTGGGGTATCATTTCAAGTCCAAATGAGCCCATTTTTAGTATGTTCGATTTTATCATGTCCCCTACAAGTTTTATGTTTGGCGATAAGGGTAGTTGTTTAAAGTAAGTTAGACTTTTTCGCTATTTTAGAAAATAGGTTCTGTCAGTCACAAAAACTCAGCAGAGCCGATTTTGGACAGAGGGTTTGAAATGGTTTTGGGATATCATCCCAAGGATTTAAGGTCTGATTTTGGCGCAGATGATAACTCAGTATGTTAGCTACAATGTTCATGTAGACCACTTTTGCAATTGGTCACTAAAAGTAGGGGCTTTGAGTTATATAAAAATATATAACAGATTGTTTCTTGTGGGCTGAAACTCAACAGAGAATTTCAAAGGCGTTTTGATCTCTCCAAACTCAATATTTTGTTCTAATTCTTGGTGGGTAGATATACATACATGTTATATACAACTTTCAGGTTTTGACTAAAGTTTGGATCTCATTTCAAAATAGGATTTCCAAGTCAGTAGTGTTGACTGGTCGAAAAATGACACACTTTGGTAAAATTGAAATATCTTGAGTTCTGGATATACAAAAGAGTTGAAACCAACTTTGAATGAAAGATGACACAAAAATCTAAATCGGAACATAAAGAATATTCTTAGATCAAATTTCTACATTGAGTTATGGTGTTTCAAATCTAAAGGCAGAAACTTCTATGTTCTTAAAAATTGTGCCTCTTAGAGTTCAAGTTTTCTACTTATGTCATGTCAAGTTTTTGTTCCATTTCTTTCCATGCTTGTATTTTACGCTTTAATATCAAGGCTCTAGAACACTTAGAGGTCATCAAACTCAAAGATAACATCAAACAACAACATCTCATATCATTCATAAACATAACAGCCCCTAATTTCCAACTACGACGCCTTTTTGGTTTGATTTCGGTTCTTGGTTCTTAGAGTGTTTAAAGGGATGCATTGGGGGATATTTTGAGAGATCTCACACACAATATTTAGAGGTTTTAATTACTTGTTTTGAGATATCAAAGATGGAGGAAAACTAATAGGACTTGGCTTTTGAAACCTTGGTCTCCAAAGACCTGACCCCTTCCTTGGATCCCTTCTTCTTCATCTTCTTCTTCTTCTTTCTTCTCTCAAACTCCCATGGACCCTCAAGAACACTCAAAATCTGGTCTTTCTCCCTCTCTCTCCGCCGAAATATTAAGGGACAAGAAGGTGTTTGGGCTTAGTTTATATAGGGCAGGGATAGGGAACATGGAGGGGACAAAAATCATTTCATTTTAGTCCTTTTTCTTCTTTCTTCACATAGCTAATTAATTAGTTCAAGTTTTGAGGGGACAAAATCTGATTTGGAGAAGCTAAAATACAGCTAGGGTCAGTTTGGGGGGACAAAAATTTGATCTCCCATCAATCAAGGAATTTTCTTGGTTTTCGTGCCCTTTGTACATGAAAATGCATTAAAAGTTAATTTGATGTATTTTTTTGGTCTCTTTTCTTACCGAGACCTATTATTTTAGTATGTTTATGAGAAATATAGTATTTTCATATATTATCATAGTTTTCATAGCAATTGATTAAATAGATGTAGTCTTTTAAGTCAAATTAAGCTATTTTGGTAATATAAGACTTTTTGACTTATTTTGTTGTGTATGAACTTTAATAATGATTTGTTTGTTTTTGTTAACCTATAATACTATATTATTATGTATATTACTTGTTCAACAAGTTTGGATCATTATAATGCTTAATTTATTATCTTTCTCATCATTTTAAGCTGAAAAGAATGAAAAAAGTCACTTTTTAGCACTCTTCCCAAGGTGGTCGGCCACTAAGGGGTATTTTTTGCATTTATGATGTTATTTTTTCTTTTACTACTTAATTATTCTTAAATCCTTGATTTAGGGTATCTATGTGTCAAAATTTAGATTTTTAAAACTTTTTACTGTACTAGGGGCAAAATGGTCATTTTACGCTATTTATGAGGATTTTTTATTTTTAATTCATTATTTCATGATATTTACTTCATTTAGAATGTTAGGAAACTCTCTAGGTGTTATGGTTTTGTTGCCTGAGTTTTGGTCCTTATTGGGGTTTCCGGTCCAAACTTAGAGTTTTCGATTCGAGTTAGGGTTTTGAATTTTTTCTGTGTTCTATAGTCTCGTGGACTGTCCGTCACTAACACTTAGGGTTTGGGCGGGTCTTTACACGAGTCATTATCAATCAGGTTGTTACAACTAGGGTCTGTACTGGGTCATTACACCACAAGACCCTCACTGGTTATCCACTAAGGCATAACACCATACACACCCGCATACTTCAAGACATCCCCTTATGGGGTCGCATCACACTAACTCGATTCCCAACTGGTAGGTAACAACCAAATGGGTAAACAAAAACCACACCACATACTCGAGCTCGCGGCTTTGGTACAACCATCAGAAAACACAGAGCACTCAATCGAGAACACTCGTCTCTCACGTCACTACACCACCGGCACAGCTATCCGAACATGAAAGCAACTACACGCAACATGAACAAAACGAACCTTGCCTACCAACTCTAGACCAAACGGCACTACCCAATCACTCGCCCCTAAGGGTAAAACAACACCACCACATCTAGGCCTTAAGCCAGACACAGACCACCACCATCATCCCCTTAAGGGATCTTTACCCCATCAACACATCATCCTAAAACTACAAAGTCAGCTACACCAATAACATCCATCACATGCCCCACAAGCCTCACACACTCACACTCACATTCTTACCAAACACCACATATTCCACGTAGTCTCCTAATCTTGAAAACGCCAACCCAAGCCATAAAACTCTACTCCGTGAAACTTCCTAAACAACCTCAGATCATCATTTACCATATCATAACTACCACTGATATACATCTCACTATACATACGTGTATATCCCTCAAGAATCAATCCATCGACAACATCTCCAACCCATATACTCATTATCGTACAACTCTCGACTCCTATTAAAGGATGCAACTTAGCAATATGCTTCAAAAGAAACTTAAGGGTCATCAACAGACTCTCGAAAGTATCTAGCACCACTATGGCTATCAACAACACCCCATAGGGTAAGGGACACCCCAAACACAGTCTAAACTCAGACATTCTAACACACCTTTGGTTGGAGATTATTATGCTCTAGTCCACTATGTTCCCGTCCATACCCAATCTCGGGGCGCATGACTCATGACTTAGCATGACTCAAGACATAGTACGACTCATGACGTATATAATCCTCAACACACCCAAAACCACACCTCATATCCAACCCCAACAAACCCAAAACCACACCTCATATCCAACCCCAATAAACAACCTCCAAGAGGTTTCACACACCCTACCATACCTATTCATCAGGCTACTAGTAGCACAACATACAACAGGCAACTAACTATGGTCACCCCCAACTCACATGAGTACAATACACCTCAAACAATTAATGCTTATCTCATGCACTTACACCCACCACAATCACTGACCACCGGGTCACACTTCTACAACCCACACCACCATTCGGACCATAATTCATCCTAGCCCCACGAGCATAACTCCTATAACAAGGATATCACAACACGCAACTAGGTTAACTCAACTTAACCTACTAAAGCCAAGCTACACACTACTCACCACCTAATCACATTACATCAACACATATTCACATACAGAGGAAAAGCCTCAGAGTAACGTGACAATCTGGGTAACTAATTCAAATTTCTCATAGAAAGAACGTCGGCCAAATGCTTTTCTATTTCGAACCCCAAAGTAGTTGATCGCCAAATGGAAGGCCACATCACCCAAGACTCAACCCTCTATGCACACAGACTCATAACACACACATGATAATCCATTCGTAAATCCATGCAAGCACATAATACATGCCGTGTAGTGGTGCCTAATCTCATCAAACAATTCGCATACGAAGGTCATCGTTACTTTCCACGACTCCTAGGTATTCGAACCTACAACTCTGATACCATTCTGTCACGACCCGATATCCCGAGTCCGTGAAGTAAACGTTTCCCAAGTCATACTGTACGAGAACTATAACCATCAATAACCTTCCAAAACAATAACATATACGCTACAATATGACATTTTTAAAAAAAAGAATTAAAGTTTTCCTTTCATTTATGTAATCAAAAGATTCGAACCAAATAAACTAAGTTTCAAAAGTTCACTAACAAAATCACTTAAGGATATGTGACAACCATACATTTAACTTTAAGCTTTGATATCAATTACATTCTTCCACTTGAATTTTTATACAAACATAACGCAAAACAAAAAAACACTAGATCCTTCCTCTAGCCTTTCCAAAGTGCACCCTTCCCCTTGTTATCACCCCTGATCTTTGAAACCTGAAATGATTTAGTATACATACATGAGCCAAAGCTCATAGGATAAAGACTAACTCAAATTTTAAGCATAATTTGTGAGGTGTGATGAGTGCAACCAAAGTAAAAATGTAAGTTTTACCAATTCGTTATTCATTCACAAGCACATACCGACACAAACAAATTTATCTTATTCATTTTTTATCACATCAATCCTATATTTCATTATTTACAATCATTGATCCTTTTTCAAAACATTCTGTTCTTTCACGTTATCCATATTACTTTCTCATTACCTGGTGTCCTCATCGAACCATATCATAAGCAATGAACCGGCATCAGATGCAGCATATAGAAATCTAAAACTATTATCTGTCAATCGGCTACGAAAAGCCTGTTAGATAATAGTCCATTCTATAACTCACCACGGCAATCAACACGTCTAGTTTACGGGCCTCACCCGAGGGAACCTGGCACCCATCTAGTTTACGAGACCCACTCGAGGGAACCTGGTACCCACCTCCAGTTTACGAGGCCTAACCCGAGGGAACTTGGCAACTATCTTGATCAAGTTTTCAGTCTTTCACCGTGGAGCTGCTCAAGCTCAACTTATTCACAAACCAAATCATTTTGGTTTCCTAAAAAAACACCCGGGAGGTGACACGATACCAAACCATACCAAATCATTTTGGTTTCCCAAAGGAACACTCGGAAGGGGACATGATACTAAACCATACCAAACCATTTTTGGCTTCCCGAAGGAACACCTAGGAGGCGACCCGATACCAAACCATTTTCACATCATTTCCATTTAACTATAGTTTCCATTATAACTCATCATACTAACAAAGATTCTCAATTCAAATTCCCTTAACCGTTGCATTATTTCACCGCTTCAATTCAAAATTATGAGTTTCAAATATGTTTTCATCAATTCATTAATCACTGGGAGTTCAATCCCATAATCGATTCCTTTCCCAATTCAAATTCTCAACTCTTTATCCTCATTTCAGAATTCCATACAATCATTTCATTCAATATTTCAACTCAAAACATCTATGCTCACACATATTTCAAAAGCTTTCATTTTTCATTTCCATAATTTCTGACCAGATAAAAATCACTTCAATCAATTCCTCGATTTTCATTCTCAAATCACAATTTCAGTTCATCATATTGTCAACATTTCATCATAACGACATACGCCATCAACAATGTTTTTTAAAAAAAAATTTTGTTTTAAAAGTATATCCATGTTTCTCGTAAAACCAATTCACCATAACCAATTTACCAAAATCATGTTACATATGCTCTTATCAACATGTGATCAACTCAATT
>JAULJZ010060911.1:0-13534 GCA_032270985.1 Heliamphora pulchella
GGGAGGCACACGAGGATCATCTGCGTATCGTTCTGCAGCTTCTGAGAGAACATCGCTTGTATGCAAAGTTCGAGAAGTGTGAGTTCTGGATGTCGAAGGTGAGATTTTTGGGACACTTAGTGTCAGCAAACGGAGTAGCTGTGGATTCGTCAAAGACTGATACTGTGATCGGTTGGGAGCGAACGAAGAGCGTCTTTGAGATCCGTAGTTTTTTGGGTTTAACAGGCTACTATCGGCGGTTCGTGAAGGACTTTGCTAGACTTGCTACTCCAATGACGCGTCTAACGCGGAAGGAAGTTGTATTTGTTTGGAGTGAGTCTTACGAGTCAGCATTCCAGGAGATGAAGATGAGATTGACTAGCGCGCTAGTGTTGATTATCCCAGAGCGAGACTTGGGTTATACTGTGTACTGTGATGCATCACATGATGGTCTTGGTTGTGTGTTAATGCAGGGAGGGAAGGTTGTAGCCTATGGTCCTCGACAGCTAAAGACGCATGAGAGGAACTATCCTACGCATGACTTGGAGTTGGCAGCTATGGTCTTCACTTTAAAGACATGGCGTCACTATTTATATGGTGAGCATTTTGAGATTTTCTCCGATCACAAGAGTTTGAAATACTTGTTTTCGTAGCAGGACTTGAACTTGCGCCAGCGACGATGGATGGCGTTGTTAGAGGATTATGATTTTGATTTGCAGTATCATCCAGGGAAGGCCAATGTTGTGGCTGACGCGCTCAGTAGGAGATCTCATGGGTCGTTAGCTTCTGTGGCTATACATGAGTGGGCCATGCTTGGAGAGATTGGGGAGTTTAGTCTGTGCCTTAGGGAGACAATGACGGGTGCTACCTTGTTTTCTGTAGTTACTCGACTAGCGTTAATAGCACGTGTGCTAGAGGTCCAGCAGACGGACCAGGAGGCTCAGATGATACGAGACCGCGTTGCTAGTGGCGAGGATATAGCAGGATGGATTGTGGATTCAGATCAAAGTCTGAGGTTGGCCGGGAGGTTATTTGTGCCTGAGTTATGCCGAGCTGAGTTATTACATGAGTGTCATCATTCTTGTCTTGCCGTGCATCCTGGAGGCATGAAGATGTACCATGACCTATGTTGTCAATTCTGTTAGACGGGTATGCAGAGAGATGTGATCCAGTTTGTTGCTTAGTGCCTTACTTGTCAGAAGGTAAAGGCGGAACACCAGAGGCCGGCAAGATTGCTACAGTCATTGCCTATATCAGAGTGGAAGTGGGAGCACGTCACGATGGAGTTTGTGTCAGGACTTCCTCGGTCACCTAGGGGACACGACGCCGTATGGGTTGTGGTTGATAGGTTGACGAAATCTGCACACTTTCTCCCCATCCGAGTGAGGGATTCTGTGGAACGACTGAGTAGCTTGTATGTCAGAGAGATAATCCGATACATGGAGTGCCAGTGTCCATTGTTTCTGACAGAGATCTGCGCTTCACATCGCGTTTTTGGCAGAGTCTGCAGGAGGCCTTGGGGACGAGCTTGATGTTCAGTACTGCTTTTCACCACCAGACAGATGGCCAGTCAGAGAGAACTATACAGATTCTGGAGGATATGCTGATGGCCTGTGTTCTTGACTGTAGAGGGTCTTGGGAGGATCACCTACCATTGGCAGAGTTTGCATACAACAATAACTATCAGTCCAGTATTGAGATGGCACTGTATGAGGCTTTGTATGGTAGACCGTCTAGATCGCCCGTATGTTGGACAGATGTGGGAGAGACCACAGTCTTGGGACCTGACATGGTGCGGGAGACGACGGAGAAGGTTACAGTGATTCGCCAGCACCTCGAGATAGCGCAGAGCCATCAAAAGAGTTATGCAGATCAGAGAAAGCGACCTTTGGAGTTTGCAGTAGGAGATCACGTGTTCTTGAAGGTCTCGCCACGTAAAGGTTTGATGAGATTTGGTCGTAGCATGAAGCTATCACCGCGTTTCATTGGACCGTTTGAGATCATTGACTTGATTGGAGAGGTTGCTTACCGTTTGGCGTTGCCACCTTAGTTAGTATCGGTGCATAACGTGTTCCACGTTTCTATACTTCGGAGGTATGAGCCTGATCCTTCGCATGTGTTAGATTGGGTTGAGCTACGGATTGATGAGGATGCCACCTATGTGTAGCGTCTAGTGAGGATTCTTGATACAAAGGACCAGGTGTTGCGGGGAAGAACAATTTCTTATATCAAGGTCTTATGGCTTCATCACGGGGTTGAAGAAGCCACCTGGGAGCTCAAGTCTGGGATGCGTGCTAGATATCCAGACCTGTTTACCTCGTGACCTTATTGCGAATTTCGGGGGTAAAATTCCTTAAGGGGGGAGAGTTGTGAGACCCTGACCCTTATCTTTTAGGTTATTTATATATTTGATGTGTTTGATTTGGTAGATAAATAGTATCGATGCATGATTTATACTTTACAATTGTAGAACAACATGTATAAATGTGTTACACGCTTTTCGGTGTTTGGTAGAGGCTTGTTTGGACCTTAGAAACTTGTTTTGCCTTGAAAACGTCGAAAAACTCTATGCCTAGTCGTTCGGTCAACTGAGAGACTCGGTTCAGTCGACTGAACTGAATTTTTTGGGTTCGATCGACCGAACTCAGGGGTTCGGTTGACTGGACAAAAATATTTTTGGCATGTTTATAAAGGTTCCAGGGGTTGAGATATTTTGATATTCTCTTTCTTCCAGGCTAAGAAATCCCTTTTCTCTGCCTTCTCTCTAGCTTTGAGGGCTCGGGGCTTGGTTTGAGTCCGATCCTTTGTGGATCCTTGCTATCAAGGCCGAGGGCTTCGTATCCATCCGGACGGATTCTCGTTCAGACGTCGTTCAGTTTTGAAACGACAAGTTCTTGACTCTCCGAGGTAGGATTCTAGACCCACTGCTGTATAAGGGCATTATATGTAATTATACGTGTTTTCACAAGGTAAAAAATACATCAAATGCTGTTTTCATGTTCAAACCTTGGTTTTTGGGTAAAAGTTAATTTTTTTTTCCTTTCTCGATTTATTTCATGATATGGGTATGTTGATATCCGTAGTTTTCAAAAGGAGATTTGAAAACGAGGTGTTTTGTGTAAATGGTAAAAACCGTGCTTTTTTGGAGGTTTGGAGATGACCCGCGGGGTTGAGTCTCAACTCTTAAATATTTTGCTGGAAATGGTTTTTGATCTCCATAGTTGATGGATTGGATCATTTTATACATGTGTTGTATAAATGTTTTGTGAATTTTTAAATGTTATCCATATATGTACCGTGACATAGTGTGTGTGGGTGCATGTGGGCCTATAGTGCTCCTCGGTGAAAGTCCAGAAACGTGCGCAGCGTAGGTGCTCTGTACCTTCGGATTAATCCCCATAAATTGAGTCGGTTGCCTCCGTGAATGGCGATGTGTGGGTGCTCTAGACCCTCGGGTTTCATGCCCATAAATTGAGTCGGTTGCCTCCGTTAATGGAGTTGTTGTTGTAACTCCGTATAGAACTTGTCATTACCAAGCCAGTTTGTGTGACTTGGGTCTAGGGTAATGAGCAGAAGTTTATAGTTGTTACCTTTGTCTGTGTGATAGAGTCGGTACATAGAATTTCATTTATATCTTTCTCCTCAGCTGTGTGACCCAAGTGAAGCATACTGTTTTATTACTGCTTTCCCTTAACTGTGGCATGATATCTGTTAGGATGATATGCTTAGTTTGAAGGATGAAAACTTGTGATTTTGAGATAGAAAACCTTTTTGGGCTCCTGTGGTGGAGTTTGGATGCTTATAATTGCATAGCCTGCTTTACAGTTTTACTGTCTTTTCTTATTGGGATTCGGCTCACGGTGTGAGATTTTGCTATAAAACTCTTTTCAGGTGAGCATGTGGAGTTGACCTAGTTGCAGAGGTGATGGAAGACGTGCTGTAGTTTTTTCTTTTGTTTGTACATGTACTTTTACATGTAACGCCTGTGATGGCTGGTTTTGTACGCCTTTGGGCGATATGCTTATTCATATATGAGATGCATGCTTTTAATTTATGAGAGTTGAACCGTGGGAATTTTATCCAAATGATGTATATTTTTGAGTTGAGGACTTTCCAATTGCAAATCTTATTTTCTCAAACTGTATTTTTTGGATGGCTTTCGCGTGACCCTGATGTTGGGGCATGGCAAAATATTCCTTAACGAAATTCGAAAAAGCATAAAACACATATGTACATGCTGTTTTATAACATTAAAGCATAAACCAATTATCAAAGATATACGTATAACGAAAAAGAATACGTCGAATATATATATATATATATATATATCATAAAAAGAAACGAACCGGGGTCTTACATTTTATTTCAATCACCCGAATTTGTAATTTATTGTAACAAGAGTAATAATGGTATTTTGAGATATTTTTAATTGATGTTAACAATATTTTATTACTTCTGGTAACCTCACTTCTGTTAACTTCAGTGGCTATATGGTACTTTGAAAGTATTTTATAATTTACTCATAACTTCTGTCACGAAAGTTAGTATCATCAAATTTTATATATACTAGTTCACTACTAGTCTATCATGATATTTTTCATGTTATACAATTATTCCCATATTGATTCTACTAACAACCCACCACATCCTTCCTTTGTCTTCTTTTTGTTTTTTCTTTTTTTTATTTCCCATTTTGTTAAATGTCACTTTTCTTCAGTTCTATTTCTATCTACCAAACAGTAGAAAAGAAAACTCAATTTCTTTTTCGACCACTCAATTTGGATGCTCAATATTCCACAAGGTAGAAAAAGCTGTCTCCTACATTAACATGGACAAGTTTTCAATATGCAAATTTACCTCTTTTTCCTTGTAAAAAAAACTGAATCAATTGACTCTTTGACAACTTTCAACTTGATACCAATCATCTTTTGATACAAAAATATAAATTAAAGAAAAGTACCCATTTCAAGAGGAGTGAATCTTCAATGATTCTATTAGGGAGAATTTGACATATTGTTATTCAATTATAGAATAGTTTTTAAAATATTCAATCATTATTCATTCACAAATTTTATATATGTACACAGGAAGGTTTGCAATTCAGTAAGCCACTATCTTTCAAAATAGGTAAACTATCTTGTCAATTTACTTTTTTTTTTATCTTTTTGAACTTTTTTTTTTATTTTTTACTTAGAATTTTGTACTTTTTCAGATTGTCTTAGTGAGGAATCGAAAAAGCGAAAGAAAATTTTATTTAGAAACATAAAGAAACCACAAAAGACGAAAATAAACAACATATAATTTAGTTTATTGACTTACTTTTTTTTCATTTCTTTACTTTTTCGTGTTTTGATCAAAATTATTTATTTTTCTAACTCATTTCGATAGAATGGGTCAAAAAATATAATAATTTGATTAAAAAATATAAAAATTATTAAAAACAAAAAAAACAAATAAACAATTACTCCAAAATAGGCCTTAATTTCTAAAAATAATAAAAGAAAAATATGTATAAAAAATAATAAATCGTGAACGTAACACAAGTCTTCTTTCTCTTTTTCGCGTTCAGACAAAACACGTAACACAAGTCTTCTTTCACTTTTTAGCGTTCAAGTCTTCTTTCACTTTTTCGCGTTCAGACAAAATTTGGTGAAATGTTATCTAGACATTTTTTTTTACCAATTCTCACATAAAATTTAGATGAGGGGGGCTGCACAAATATCCTGATGCTCCTAGCAATCTCGAAAACAACTTAATTATATGCCTTACAATTTGTAATATAAATTTTTATTAATATTTTATGATATTTGGGTCAATTTATGCACACTTCGACTAATTTTTGAGAGATTAATTTCATTGTCCAATAACAGAGGACCTAATTAAAACTAAGACAAAGCTCCGTACGAACTAGTCTCAAAAAATTAATTTATGTAATCAAAAGTATAAAAAACTTAAACACCTCTTGAAATAATTCATTATTAATACGTGAAATTTGTGCCTATGGTGTTGGGAGTAGACGACGATTGTAGTGGTGATGGTAAATGCATGAGACAACTATGGCGGTGTAATGGAGCTGTGGGTGGTGGTAGAAACGGTGGAAGCTAGCTGTGGTGGGAAAAATAGCAGGAGCAGTGGTGATGTAGAGATGGTGGTAGTGATGCTGGTGCTAGTAGAAGGGATAACACAATGGCGGGTATGACATTGGTGGCAGCCATGGAGGTATTGGTTTTCATAGTAGTGGTGGAATGTGGCGATGGCAACAATAGTGGCGTTGATTGTGAAGGCAATGGTAGAGATAATGATAATGACAATAAATTGTATTAAAATAGTTCGGTATTTTAATTAAAAAAATATCATTTTTTAAAAAATATTTTTTATTGTAAAATATTTTAAAATTTTCATTTTTTTGCCTTTTTTTTCTTTGTTGTTTTAGCTTCTTTATTAGTATTTTTTACTTTTTTTTCATTAATATTAAACAAATAAAAAACAAATTTGAAGACTTTCTCAATCGATTTCCTCTACTGTTTCTTTCCCTTCCATATGTTCTAACACACCCGGAGGATGAGCAAAACCCAAGCACGCAATTTAAACTGCGGTCCAACGAAACCATTTGTTTTTTTGTCATGCTTCAAAATTCAGGGTCACGTGAAAAATTTACCAAACACCAATTTTTATGAAAAAAAATTTTTTGCACAATCAAATACAGCTTTTGCAACTAAAAAAAAAAAAAAGAACCCAAGGTTTATCTCTCATAAGAAGAAGACATGCAATTCTAACATGCATACAATATATCGCCCTAAGGCATACAAAACAAGCTTTCGAAAACAGACTTACAAAAAGGAAAACTAATACAATCTTTCATCATCCATCACCACGGGTATCACTAGATCTACTCCTCAAGAGCATCAACATCAATCCCTGAAAAAGATTTGACAAATCTCACCACGTGAGCCGAAACCCAATAGAAACAGATTATAAAGCCATAAAGCAGGTTATGCAATCATATAACATAAAGCTAAACTCAATCACATGAGCCTCAAAGATTTTTCCTCTTAAAAACCACCAGTTTTCCAGCAAGCCAACACAAGCCTCAAAATGGTTTTCCATCAGAAAACTCAAGTTAACGAACGCGCACATACGCACACGCACACACAGATCACATTCATGTGACCCTACCAACTCGTGCTCAAAATAAGGCACCGCCGCCGAACGAGCATATAGACCCTGTCACGTTACTATCACCCGGCCGTATATGGCGCGTAAAGTAACTAGACGCCCTATACTTCTGACACGACCTGCTTCCTTTCTCAGTTCGCTGGCGGGTTGAGACACCCATTTTGCACAGTATTTCGGTCTTTCATCGTAGAGCAACTCATGCCCAAACTTGCTAGATCCGAAGATCTCTGCTCAGTCCTTTTTCATTGTTATATTTAAAACATATCCGCATGAGTCCAACCCGAACGATTCCACTCACCAAACCCACACAACACAGCGAGTCCAACTCCAAAGATTCCTCTCACCACAACATGTATTAAACTAAGAAAAGCGCAAAACATGATTTTTACTCGAACAAAACGTGGTTTATAGATAAAACATAGCATTTACGGCATTTTCAACTGGTAAAAACATATACAACTGCATGTAGCACTCTTTAAAGACAACATAGTCTAGGATCCTATCTCGAAGAGTTAAAAACTCGTCGCCTCAAAAATCGAATTTCGTCGAAATGAGATTCCGTCCAAATGAACACGAAACCCTCGGCACGAATAACAAGGATCTGCTATCCGATCGCCAAAAACTAAGCCCGAACCATCCCAAAAGCTAGAGAGATGGTAGAGACGTGAAGAGAGAAAATATATGCTTGAAAAAGATATTTTGGTGACTCAAACGATATTTCTGTGGGCTTTATAGATTTTCGCACCAGGCATCCACTGCTCGAGCGCTCAAGCCCCGCTCGAACGGACCCCTACCGACATACATCTCTGTCACACCACCACTCGAGCGATCACCTCACCAACCCACACTCTGCCACCAATCCGCTCGAGCGCATACCCACCGCTCGAGCGGTCAATGTTGGGAGAGAAACCAAACAAAGAAACTAAACCACAACCTCGCATGCATAACACGTATATATAAACATGCTGTTCTACAGCATTGAAGCATGATTCAATTATCAAATAAATACATATAACGAAAAAGAACACGTTGAACATATATATCACAAAAGAAAAGGAACCGGGTCTCACATTTTTCATCCACAATTTCATGGTAAATGCAAACAAAATCATTAAATTGCTTTTCAACCAGCACTTGACGTGAAATTCACCATAACTTGAGCAGCGTAATGCTTCTCATAACTATATGGTACGGTCTTTTGCAATTTAAGAGATTCAATATTTGAATATATTTTTATGATTACATTTGTTTATTATGTAAAATTTTTCAAATTTATTATTTATAAAAAAATTAAATTAATCTAATATTAGTAGTTATATGATCGAAGTTATTTGTTTAACAGTTTTCTTTTCAAAATTATTATTACCAGTTAATTATTTATAAATAAATATTATTTGATCATATCTATATATATATATATATATATTAACGAAAAGTGGGCTTTCGTCTAAAGCGTCTTGGGAGCTCCAAATTTTCAATTTGATTTTTTTAGAATTTAGAATTAAAAATATTTTTAAAATATTTGATTGGCTATCGACTAAAAAAAATTTGCCAAATCTTAATATTCAGAATTTAAAAAAAGATTTTCTTAAAAGAGATTTTGTATGAGATAAATTTAGAAGCTTTCCTTTAAAAAATATTTTTTAAAAAATATTTCGTAAAATAAAATAAAAGTTGTGTTAAGATATAACTTTATATTATATATAACCTTCAATTATGGACCAGAGAGGTAATTGTGATATGATTTTAAATCTCAAGAGTGTTGTATAATAATTTATAAAAAATAAAAAATACTAACTAATGTTATCTAATCAAACTCAAGAAAGGTTTGTGTATTCTTTTTGAGTAATTATTCGATACTCTTGGAGTACAGAAAGTAAATACAAAAACGAATATACATAAATAAATTAAATAAATACAGTTAAACTGGCCATGCATTAATAATATTTATATAATAAATGACTGAAAATTAAAGAGCTGTAATATATATATAAAAAGTGTAAGTACAAGTATCGACGGAAAAGTACAACAAAAAAGTAAGCACACAGATACAGAAAGTAAATACAAAAATAAATTTACAGAAACAAATTAAATAAATACAATTGAACCAGCCATTAGTAATATTTATAATAATAAATGACTGAAAATTAGAGAGATGTAAATAAGCACATATGTAGTTAGTAAACACAAAAATAAATATATAAAGGCGGTTGAACCGGCCATTAATAATAAATAACTGCTTAATTATTTTCCTAAAACTTCTGCTTAAAAGCGGGCTCCGCACACAAGCTGAAAAATAAGTAAATGATATTTATTCACTAAACTGGCAAAATCTCAACTAAAAAGTAAAATTTCCACACTGTTAGATAACAAAAAAAATTAAAAAAAAGGAGAGATAGTCAAAGAAAAGCTATAAAAGAAAGCACCAACAAATCTCTTTTCTTTCTATTTTTGCTTCCCTCTTTACTGGTCAGCTCGAAGTTGTGAAATTATCCCAAAAGGGACTTGACTTATATATGCAAATTGTCAAATAGTAACAACACGTATTACTTATTTGTTAATTCATAACCTTATCCGTATCAGGGCAAAAGCGTGTTCGTAAAATACGTTTTTTATTAAAATTTATAAAACTAAAAGCGTGTTTAATAAATCCATTTTCTTAATAAGCAAAGCGTGTTTACTAAGCATGCTTTATTTATTAAGAAAATGTGTTTGCTAAACATGTTCTAATTGTAATTTTCTTTTAAATTGATTATTTTCTTTCCAATCATATTTATCCGGTTATCCCTCCAAATCTAGTACTTCTTGCAGTATTACTATTACTGATTGTTTAAATATATTATGTTCATTTTATTCAAAAAATTAAGTTTTGTGGATATGAAAATGTTCTTTTATTAAAAAAAATAAAAAGATTAGAACTTATATCATGGTGAATTGAGAAAGTAAAAAGATTAGTCCAAAAAATTAAAAAGTTAATAAAAGACAAAAAAAACATGATGCTTTTGTGTATTTATTCTAGACCTTTTTATTATTTAATTTGTTTTTTTCTAAATAGAATAAGTATTAAGATTTTAACAAGCCAAATGACTAAGGCACTTAACAACCTCAAAATTAAAATTAATGACTCAACAACATTGATGCCTTTAAAGGCGCAACTAATGTGGGTAGTATCAATCTAAATCTCAATTGGTTGGGTGAGAATGAATAGCGTAGGATATGATTATTTAATTGCGACCAAGGGTTAGCAACAATGACGACGAAGGGTTAGCGACGATAACAACGACGACGACGAAGATCGGCAAACATTATTTGATTGCCAAAAAATATTCTAAGTACTAAATATTAAAAAAAAATTGGCAAGATTTCCCTTAGTTTCTTTCTAATCCAAATTCACATAATAACCTGTAATAACGCAAACAACAAAACATACATAGGCTCTCAAAACTAAATCAATATTCACACCCATGGAGCAATCCAACTTCCTTATACTATACAACACGAGTGACATATATTACAATCAAAGATTCAAAATGTAATCAAAACATAAAACATAATTTTGGAGGCTAAAATTATGAGCAACAACTTCAATTATTAAATTCTAAAAATAAAGAAAAGAGAAAACATAAGTAATGGGTTAAAAATCTATAAAAAAGAACACAATGCCAATATTCAAATATTAAACATTGCCGAAACTAAACCTAACATTAATAACATAATAATATAACAGGAGGATAGAAAATGAATGCCAACACATAAAACCAAACTAATTTTGACCTTAATTTCAATTGCACATTGGAAACGTTGAATATTTAATTTTGCAGCATGGTCAACTAGCTTAGCAATGACAGTATCCAAGTCATCCTCTTGTTCCATCGAATTTAATTTTATCTTTCTTTGATCTAAACAAAATCACCAAAAGAAGGGTTAATATGAAAATCCTAAACTATGTGAAAAAATCTTATTTAAGTACGTTAAATAAAAAGTAACTAGTTCAAAAAAATCTCAAAATAGCCTCACAAACCCCAACCCCCACCCCAATCTGATTTTCAACAATATATCCCTGGATAAGTTAAAGAATCATTGACTTTTTCCAACTACTTGAGCTGAGACAAAATAAACTATGGCATGAACAACAAAGATCAGAAGTTGTACCGATGAACCAAGGTTTTTAACCAAGAAGTCACGATCACAAGAATCTTGTGTTATGAAAGACTAAAATGCAATTTAAGAAAAACAAACACAAGAAAACATATGAGAGGAAGAAATAATGTAAAATAGAAAATCATCAAACGGTTAAAACATAATCATCCCGCTAATAACGAAAGTTTTAATCATTAAGACCAACATAAGCAAGCAGTAAGTCTAAACAAATTACTTCAAATGAATCCTACACTTGCTACTAGTTGGTTTTGCATGCTTGCAACCCTTGTTGGCATCTTGTTTCTCTCAATTGGAAAAGGTCAAAGAACATATGTGGGAGGCAAGTTTTCTCCACCTATTCTCATGACACAATTCATTTGTATTGTGAACAAACCAGACATTTAAATAGAACTAGTATGGAAGATTCATCGAAGTAGGAGCATACTGGAACTGGCATGGAAGATTCATCGAAGTTGACCTGGTTTAACCCCAAATTATCCTTCGACACCTCCAGCTGCCCATCTAGGCCTTAACCATAGGGGAAAAGTGATCTAACGAACAGCACAAATTTTACCAAAGATCAACCTCTTATTAGCCTGTGGTCACATCCATGGTAAGAACTAGCTATATGATGAACTACATTTGGATCTTCATGAGGAAAGTTTTAATTGAACCATTGTGTGTTGGAGGATAATCAATGTGTATCAAGTCATGGGAAACCCATTCTTCCACAAAGACCAATTCACAAATGGACCACTGAAAATGTCACCCCCACAATTTTTAAGAGAAAGCACTGAGTCTACTTGATGAATTTGGGAACTTGGCTCCAGAATGCACAAATTTACTTGTGTTTCTGAATGTTGCAAAACCAACTCATTCACATTCAACCACTAGACCACTAACCATGATTATGTGCAACATCAGCCATATCTATCACTAGATGGTCATACCAAATACTTAACAGACAACATGGACAACTATATTATACACAACCAGTCTTGGAATCAAAGGATGACAACAAAAACATAATTAAAAAGGACACACCCCATTAAGGAAATGCGTACTGATTTTCTAGTTTTTTGCCAAACTCCTGGGAAGAACTTGCACGAGGGACATCAATTCTAGAATCCAACTGAAGGGTCTGTCTGCCAGGTGCACTCATGTTCTCAATTTCAGCAGGCTTAGGCAGAATAGAATCAAGGTTGAATTCCTCTTCCTCATGGTTACTGGAAGTGTCATGCTTTATAGACTGCATGTGGGATCGTGGATGCTTCACAGTTTGGACCACTTCTGTAATCAAGCCTAAAGCCTTCTCCTTTTGACGAGCTGGTACATAAAAAGTAGCAAAGATGAAGAGTTTTAGGGCATTACAACCTCAAACCAAGTAGTTTAGCTTACCATCTATTGATGTTCAATTAACTTAAAATTTTGCATAGATGATTTTGATCCTCTCTGTGAGACTTACGAGATGAATGATTTAGATCACATGGTGGTTTCATCTCGAACCCACAAAATAAGGTCTTGAGGAGTCTCGAGGGAAATTTTAGCCTTATCATTGTGTACATCAAAAAAAAAAAAACTATGTTTTAGACAAAGCCTTTCTCATTGAATGTAGCCTGCCAACTATAAGACAACTTATAACCGTCCTACATTTTCATTTCCTTATAGATGCCACCACACAGTACTGAGTAGTACGGTCAAAGCCATTTCGAGGATTAGCATGAGATTGGATCAATGATGTAGACTTAAAATTAGAATAGATTTGGGACTACATAGCTTCAGACATGGAAACATACTTTTCTATTTGAAAAAATGAAAATGAACTTGTTCGGTCAAGGGTTTCTAAAGTATCCCATCATTCAATTCCAACATCTCAAGAAAGATTGGAATGAAACTTTAAGAACTACTCAAGTCACAAGGTCTTAAGGACCAGCCACCAAATCCCACGGGGATAACTGGATGTCTTCAAATATCACTGTGACATCCCATCCTTCGGGCACGCCGAGACATATATAAATATAAATAAAGAAAAATTCTAACCATTCATTCATATTTACATACGTTAGTTATTATATCATAAGTGAATTTTAAACCTTTCAAAAGTACATAAGTATTACAGTTCCATCAAGAATTTTCAACAATTAAACTAAGCACGAGAAATATGAATATAAAAACGAAAGCAGAGGTTTCAACTCCTCAGAATGCATCAGCTGGATCCATGTACTCTTGGAATTCACCT
>JAULJZ010060922.1:0-10219 GCA_032270985.1 Heliamphora pulchella
TTAAAGAATATTTATTTATAGGAAATGAAATATTAAAATCATCAAAATTAATTAATGAAGCATTTGTGCTAACACTATGGTTGGTACATGTAGATCTCTTCATCTAAATCCCTACCAAAGAATGCTGTCTTAATATTTAGCTGCTTCAGATGCAACTCTTTTATAGTCACAATACTCAATACTGCCCCCAATGGTAAAAATCTTCACAACTGTTGAACATATCTCAATATAGTCTATCTCCAGCTTCTGTTGAAAAAACCCTTGACTACCATCCTTGTTTTGTAGCACTTGCTCCCATTAAATTCTTTCTTCAGTTTGTAAACCCACTTGTTTTATAGTACTGACTTTTTCTTGGACAATTGTATCAAGTTCCAAGTCTGATTTGATAGTAGAGACTTTATCCTATCATCCATAGCATGCTCTCACTCCTCATTTTTCTCAACGTACATAGTCTCCTTAAAACATTATGGCTAACAACTGTTAATTAACAACAAGTAATGCAATGAAGATGAATAATGTGTTGTGGATCTACTGACTATGGCAAATCTCATGGGAATGAGAGACTGTGGTTCTGCCTATGGAGTAAGTTGTGTGTTCTCATCTCGAGGTTCCAAGATGCTTTTAGGTGGCCGCTCAAACTTAACATAGTCTAACTCATCTATGGTCTCACATTTTTTATCCTGTCTATTTTTTAACAAAAACGATTCACTGAACACTACGTCCATATTTCTAATAGTCTTCCTATTCTCGAGATTTCGAAGCCTATATCCGTATCTATATGGAATATAGAAAAAAAAATGCACTTATGAGATGTTTCTAGCACAATATGAACATAGGCTATACAACCAAAAATGTGTAAATGTGAAAACTTTACATCTTTTCTAATCCACGCTTCATTTGGTAATGTATAATTCTGAGCAACTGAAGGTCCGCTATTGATTAGATACGTTATTTTATTCACCGTTTCAGCCTAGAACTATTCTGGCAACCTTGTGTTCAGCTTCATACTTTGGCACACTCCATAATTGTTTTAGTCACGTGTTCTATCAATTCTTTTTGAATTGGCTTCATTGGGATGGTCTTCAACCTTCTGATCCCGTTAGTTGCACAATAGTTTTCAAACTCACTGCCAGAGTAGTCACCATCATTATTTAATTTCAAACACTTAAGTTTCTTATTGGTTTTATTCTCAACTAAGGCCTTTCAATTTTTTTATATGCCAAACACGTCTTACTTGTTCTTATAGAAACAAACTCATAATTTACCGGTAGCAGCATCAATGAAAGTAACAAAGTACCGTGAGCCATTAAGAAAAGGTACCTAAGATGTTCCCTAAACATTGGTATGAACCAGCTCCAGCCGTTCTGATTTTGAAGTCCTTGCTTTGTTTGTAAAATTGACTTTTCTCTCTTTTCAAAGACATAATATTTATAGAATTCCAAATTAATCAACTCAATCTCCGATAGCTTCTCTTTTTACCATTACCTTTATACCTTTCTCACTCATATGACTGAGTTTACTGCCATGTACTAACATCAGCTCCAGCTGCTGCCATTATTGCTATAAGAACCTGATGATATATATAAAGTACCTTTCTTTTTACCTTGGGCCAAAACCAATTACCCTTTTGCACATCTTCCAAGAATCTCTGTCAAACGACGTCACAATCCTAGATTATGTCAGCTGATCCACTAAGATTAAAGTCCTTGTTAAACTAGGCATGTGTCTAACATTCTCCAGCCTTAACATTGTACCATTGGCATATGTGATTTACATCTCACTCTTTCCAACTATTGCAAGCTTCGTTATCATCCAAATATACTTTTCTGAAATTTCTTTTCACATAACTTTAAAGTATATCCATACGAGGAGTAGCATGGAATAATATTCTCAATTCAACAATCTATGATTTGGTTCTAGAATTTAAAGCACAAATTAAAGCATCGATGTTTTCATCATTAGTAACATTTACTGTAACCTTATTTCCTTAATTTGCATCATCCCATTATTTTCTTAGAGCATTGTAGTCTTTCTTGAAGTGACCCTTCTGACCATAGTTCCAACTACTATTAGATTTTTGTTCGCCATCCCAAATTGTGATCTTCCCCTGACTTGGATCTGTAGTTCTCCCAGCATTTTTGATATTTTTTTATCATTCTTTCTTCCTTTCTCATCGGCATTCAAAATTGAACCTAATGTTGACTACTCACCTATTGTTATTCGACATGACTCTTCCCAAAAAATAAACCCAACAACATCCTCTAACTTTGACTTTGTTGATCCTGAGGAACTATTGACTGCCACAATCAAACCAGTTCAACTTTCTGGAGAATTAGACAAGAAGAGTAGAGTTCTGATTTCATCAATGAAGTCAATAACCACTAATTTTAATTGATTGGTTATAATATTGAAATCATTGAAAAGTTCGCAATGATAGTATCATTTGCCATCATTAAGTTAAATGACTTTTTCATCAAATATATATTGTTTAATGCTGAGTGTACACCTTTTCCAACACCTTTAACAAATCTTCTATCCTCTTCTCCTTTGAAATGTTGGACATTGTCGACGATGTGAGACTTAATCACATTGTCCCTAGGGCATTACAATTCAGTACTTCCCAATCGTCCTACGACATTTTTTTTGGCTTCTCCCTTATTAAAGAAAGAAACAAATCCTTCTGATACGGAACATATTCGATTTGCATCTTCTAGAAGGCAAAGTTTGAGCCGCAGAACTTCTTAATCTCGATCTTTCATTCTTCTGCCATGTTTCTTTCTTCAACCTTAAAAGCCTAGTGCTCTAATACTAGTTGTTGTGAAATAATTAGAACAATACTGTTCTAATACCAGTTATTGGAGATTAATCACAATAAATAATTCCACCCACAATTCTCTTAAAGTACGCACAAGCCACAAAAGAAAAAAAACAAACAAGAAAAATGCAGGAACACGATACACGAAATTTTATGTGGTTCGGTAAGTTATGCCTACATCAACAAGGTCACATTTTTCTCTAATTTCTTTAGGAAAATATAAGAATAATATTTGAAGCTAAACCTATGAGAGAAAACAGCACTAAATACATTAACGGTCGCAGACCGATCGATTAGTTATCGATCCAAATCGATTTGTCCATTGATCTATGTTGGATTGTGTACAATATTGTTGCAGAATGATCAATCTAATCCATATAGTAGACCAATCGATCGTTCATCGATCCCGATCAATCTGTTTTGGACTACTTGTAGTATTGTTGCAGATTGATCAATCCGTAAACAATATTAATCGATCTATCCATCAATCCATTTAGGGCAGCTCACAATACTTTTGTAGACTCCTGGTGAATTTTTTTTTCTCTTTTCAACAATTATTTATGTAAAAAATTAAATTGATTGAATATCATTAAATATATCAACAAAACAAGTTTGTCTAAATAAATGAACGGTAAGTCAACACAAATGGTTATTTTTATTAAAGACAAACGTGTTTCTCTAATGCACTTAATGATATCCGATCAACTTATTTTTTTACATAAATAATTTATACACTAAAAGCAATAAAATGAACAATTTAAATGATCAAACTGAGGCCAGGGTGAATCTTACGCGTGCGAATTCCACGGTGCAATACACAATGTGAACAGTAGAAAAAGTGATCCTTAAAAGGTGTACAGTCTCTATTTTTTCATATTAACATTGGAATTCAAAAAAAAAAAAAACTAAAAGTATGTTTTTGGTTTTTTTTTGGTCGGGCACACCAACATTTTAATTTTTTAGTAACAATACGAAGAAAAATTGACTTTAAGCACCTTACAAAATGAATTCTAAATTCAAATTAGAGGATTTGGGGTTGTTTGTCAGATGGTATTATTGCCAATGTGAGAAGACAGTATACGGATACAAGAACACAATCTAATCTGTCAAAGCTAAACGCTAATCGACGGCAAGATCCCGATATCACCACACAAGACATGTCCGCCATTGTAGAAAGAAGACGGAGATTGGGTAACCTTTTTTTTTCTTCTCATTGTTTGGTACTTCGCTTTGCTTTGATTGAAAATGAAAGAAAATTCGTGTACATATGAAAATAGTTTTGCTATGTGCACATATCGGATTCTGACACAAATCTGGACACACCCATTCTGTGCAAGAGCAGTGTGTCTGTAACATTTTTTGTATTAGAAATTAATACGTGATCTTATTATCAGAAATGCTGGAAAAAGTAATGGCAACTCCTCGAACCGTTTCCCCTTTGTGGAGTTCCCCATCACTTGAGGTAAACACATACCTTTACGTTGATTAATATATTCAAGACAAAAATGCATTTTTTGCTCATATTTTTGTTGTTCTTTTCTCTGACATGTTTTCTTGCATCACATCTTTAAATGAACAAACAAAGTTCAAATCCATATCAGAAATGCTTACTATCCATAATTATTTATAATTATAAATAAATAGTACATATTAAACTGTTTGTATCATACTCCAAATATATCTAGACTATTCATTTTAAACTGTGGATAAATTTATGAGCATCTTTTTATGGGGTTTTAGTATTAGTGAATTAGAGATGCTGACTAATAAAACTTACTAATAATTTAAAAGCAATCATCCAGATTTAGCAATTTATGACGTGAGTTATACCCCAAAGGAACAAAGGTTTCAAAGAGGAACCCACAAAAGAGAAAACATGAAGCCGGATAATGAAGGAGGACTTACAAGAAACGGGACTAAAGTAGAGGCATTTGATGGTAGCAAACGACAACGAAGAGATGACAAATTACAGTGGCGTAGAGTGGCTCACGGTGGAGAACACTTGAAGCTTACATGTATATCTACGGGATGCAAGGGTGCAAATGAGAGGTAAAGGGAAGTGTCTCCCCAAATTTATAAGAGTAGAAGGTCAAGGGGCAAGCTTGCCCTATGATCACCTCGAGCAGGCAAATGGACACCTACAAAAAAAATTGTCCATGTCGATCTTCAACCTATTAGCATATAACATGTGGATATGAGGTGACTGCAAAATAAATATTGACTGCGGTTGAATTGAGCGAATTGAGTGCGCATAATTAAGTGACTAAGTATGGGACGGATGGAAATACTGAGCAACCCCCATCATTCGCTGAACAAGGCACAAATCATGAGAGATCATAGCTAATGAATGAGGACAAATCCATCGTGGGATGGATCCTTAATTGGGCTTTTGGACCTCTAGAGTAGGCGGGACATTCACAATGTGCCCGAACTGTGATGACAAAATATCGGTGCCAAGCCCGCTTTGATCATCCTTTGGGGCAGGATAGCCGAGCTCAGGGGCATTGGTGAGGGTGGCGTAACAAAGCCCTGGAGCATAAATGATGATTTGAATAATCCTAGTAATCCCAAGTCAATCCACTGTTAGACTACACTTGTGGAAAATCGTGGGACTAACCCTATGGCTGTTTGGATTAGACTCTATATAAGAATGGTCAATCCATTCCAAGTCAATCAACTGTTTGAATAATCGTAGTAATCCTAAGTCAATTCACTGTTAGACTACATTTGTGGAAAATCGTGGGACTAACTCTATGGTTGTTAGGATTAGACTCTATATAAGAATGGTCAATCCATTTTCAAAGGTACGCACTAATTCTTATTATTGGGACTTTGTTGAAATACGTGCAAATTGATTGTCTCTAACTTGACCTCTTCTCTTCACTTAAAAGACACTAACTTAGGATTCGAAGAGGCTTTACGATAGTCACCACGTTTAGTCTCACCCTTGTTACTATTTGCCGGTCAATCTTGGCCAAGAAGAGGTTCCAAAAGAATGGTTCTATCTCATTTTACTCTCACTTGTGAATCACTCCCGAACAAGTGGCTACTCATAAATTATCCATAATTTGAAATGAATAGTCTATCTTAAACTATTTATAATATGTGTTATATCTCAAATAAAATTAAATTATTAATTTTAAATTGTAAATACGGTTGTCGGTATCTCCTATAAATCTCTAAACAAATCTTAAATTTTAATTTTACAGGTAATAGCATTGAGATGGACGCCCATTGCAATCCTCGTTGTCGTTGCCGTGATTCTTTTATGGAGCGGATTAATCCTCGCTATTAGCTTCTAGTAATTTTTTTCTACATTATTCTTTTGAGTTCAATAGGGGAAAAATAATTCATACTCAATCTAATTGGTTATTTGTATGAATTTTCATATCTAATGTCATGAATTCATACAAACTTGCTATTCAAATTAATTTAAGAATAATATCATCTTTTTATTATCATTTATTTCATATTATAATTAACTCATTTTTTAATTACATAATAGAATTAATTTATCTCTATAACAATGTTCTTACAATCAAATGTACCCATTGTGTGCAAGATTCACAAAGATCTAAAAAAGTTAAACTTTTGTATTTCTCCAGTAGTATTAGATATAAAAGTAACTTATAATAAGTATTATTTGTAATTCAAAATAAATAGTTTAGATTTACTTGAGTTGTGATCTAAATTACCAACATATGAATCTAAATTATTTATATTCGGTTTTGAATAATTTTATAAAGAAACTTTTTTATGTACTTAAACCAACGTTTAGGCTATTCTGCGTTTTTAAAGTAAAGCCAAATAGTTTTTTTCAAGCCATTTAACAAACAATAATGCTATGATAATCAAATTACTTTACTAAATTGATTTATCAAATAATATGACACAATTATAAATACTGACGTAATAAATTTTATTTACATTCAACAATTATAATTGTGTCATATTATTTAATAAATTAATTTGGTGAAATAATTGATCATTCTAATTCATGTTTAACAAGCGAAGCTATATCATAATACCTGGTAGAATCAATTAGAAGTTATTCTATCTTGATGTTGCTTCAACAAAGGATTTAAAATTAATATCAATCATTACGTATCGTATCAATCGTAATAATCGATATAAACAAAGAGATTAACATTCGACAAAACTTAAAACCTACACTAGAACAATAATAGCAGACAAAGCAATAAGGAGAAACTCAAATAACCATGAACAAAGGATATTTAATGTGGAACTGCGGAAGAATCCAAAACGAAGAGAAAAATCACGTGATGATCACAAGTCAAAAATCGATCAGTATGTAAATTGTTTGTTTACAATAGATCTTACAAAACTAATCTTCTCAAGATGCACCAAGAGCAGTGATGATATTGTGAAAAAATAACGTTTGACGATTTTCAAAAAAGTTTTAATGATCTATAATCATCTAGAATATCATCAAGTAATAAATACCTCTCTTAAAGACTTTTAAAAAGGTTTTCTTCAGCTATGGAATGCAACGAGAGGAATTTGCTTAAAAGTTAACAATGGTTGAAGGCCTAAATGATGTTATAATTGTCTCGTTAAATAGACTAATCGATTGGTGATTATTCCGTACCAAGTTGTCCATAAATGTATCTGTCAATGCTTGTAGTGTAGCTGTTTAGACCGATCAATTGATTTTTTTACCAATTGATCGGTGATTGATCCGAATTGATCTGTCTGTTAATTCGTTAAATATATCATCCTGTGTATCCATCGAAACTCCAATTTGCTTGAAAAATTTCCTCCAATATTGCATAGAGGATTCACCAAACAAAACTTTATACAAGGAATGAAAGCACGTAAATAATAAATTACTAGTAGAATGAACATGGAGAGTACATAAAAATTGATGAGTGTCTTTCAAATAAATTACCATCCTAGCCAATGTATGAATCGATACTTCTTCAATTCATACTTATTCAATATTCATCGATACATGAGCAATAGAACATATCCTTCCAACACCCCCTCATTACATGACGTCATTGTTTACGTTGTAATGACTACACACATCATCCTCAAACCGGAAATTAACGAACCCATTATCGGAGAACCGGTCCTCAGCCCTGAATTTCGGGTCAAGCATACCGTTAGGCGAACCGTCGTTTAGCTCGTGATGAAGAATCCCCGCACCAAACGATCCCTCGTCGAGTAATAACCAGTTCAAAATAGAATCTGAAAAGTTTGGATTTCGGTCGAAAGAAGCCGTAGAAGCCGCCGTCGAAGCCGCCAGCGGCGGACGGGAATTTCCCGAGTCCCGGCATTGAAATTGATCCACCGAGAACCACTCGGCAAATAAAACTTTTGGCAAGTTGTTTTGCATTGTGGACCGGTTCGACCCGGTCGACGATCCTTCCCCGCGTTCAGATGATTCGAAACTTGAGTTTCGGGAACTAGGCTTCCAGGAAGAAAGTGAAGATTCTTCTGTGTTTCCTGTATTTCTTGTACTAGATTGATCAATTTGTTCTATTTTTGCTGCTTTCTTCTTCTTCTTCTTCAGATGAGAATGCCAGTAGTTCTTGATCTCATTGTCGGTTCTTCCAGGCAAGTGCTGGGCTATCTGAGACCACCTGAGCAACAGAAAAAAAAAATGCTATATAGACTCCGAGTTTTAAATTGCAGTACCAGTTTACTATCAGTATCAGTAATGCGACTATGTGTGGATCGATTTTGGGAGTTCAAATGCCCTAATTCAATAATTCCAAATAATTAGAGTAATTATATTCAAACATTTGCATTAATTCAATAATTTTATTAAGAAAATTTTTTTAAAACAAATTATTAAAATGCAATATTTCTGTTTTTATAATGAGGGTGTACAAAAAATTCGAAAAAAACGGTATATCGATCCGAACCGGTCCAAATCGTACGATTCAATTCGATTCTTTATAAAAACAGCCTCGTTCTTGTTCTCAATTTTCTAAAACCGTTGTATGCGATTCGATTCTCGATTTTTATTAAAGAAAAATCGTTCTAACTGAACCAGAATTTTTTTTTGTATAAGTATATATATATTAATTTATATTTCTTATTTTTTTTAAAAGTCACTTTAATAATTTTAGTCTATATAAATATATTAAAGAAAATAAAAATAGTTTAGTCTAAAATAATCTAAAAAGATTAACATAAAATTACAATTAATTACCGCATTCTAGAAAATTGAATACTTAACAATTAACGCATCACTAGAGAAAATAATTTCAAAAAAAGGATTGCATACATTTGTGATTGACTACTGCTGCATTATATGAGCGTCTATCTTTTATATTTAATTTCAACCTTCTGAGTCACAATTTGAGGAAAATTTATTTGGATTATGTAGTTAGTAAAATTAGTTTTGAGCTTTAAGAATGGAAACTAAAACCGTAATCGAACCATTTTTACGGATTGGTTCTGATTCGGTTCCACAACTACAACGGTTTAATTTCAGTTCTAAATTTTTTAGAACTGTTACTATCAGTTCAGTTCTTGAATTTGCTTAAAATCGAACTAATTCAATCTGTGTGCACTCCATATTTATTAATAGACAATAAAATTTAAGATTATAATAGAAAAGGTAAGAATCCGGTTCTTAATTTAAAAATATGATTTCTGGTCGATTATATAATTAAGAATTACTTTTCTATTTTCTCACATTCAAAATGAATGAATTATAAAGAATAGAAATCACATTTTAATTTTCTCTTAAGATCTCTGTCATCCAAACATGGCCTCTATGTCATTTGTTCCCAAGGGAAGTGCTCTGATCAAAAAATGGAACCCCATTTGCCTCTTTTATAAATTATACTACTTTTTGGGGCATGTTTGATATTTGATGGATTGAACTACCAATTTCGTCGATACTGTAATTTTTTTTTCTCTGTTTGGTGGCTGACTTTATTTATAGATATCATGAACTCTGGCCGATGAGTAATTTGGAGCAGTAGACACATTTTTAAAGGGGTCTTACAGTAAAACTAATTTTTTTTATTTATTTGTTATTAATAAAAAATTATTAAGAGCACTCACTTGAGATTAATTAATTTTTTCACTTTTCTTTATTTAATCCAGATAAATATTTTTTAACAGCCATTTTTATAAAATTCTTCAAATTAAAAAAACTAATATAAAGAAATTAATTGAACATGAAGAAATTAAAAATGCCTACAAGTGAGACAGGTTATATAATAACTGTGTAGATTAAAAAAAAAAAACAGAATAAGCAGATAACTACAATTTAGATGCATACAAAATAAAAAATAAAGTTAGAACAAACGGTAGAACATAAAAGCTTGTATTTATCCCAAAAAGATTGAACTTGTTTGGATTGAGCTTTTTAGATCTAATAAAGTTTTTACTTAATAATTAACTTTATATAAGAACTAATAA
>JAULJZ010060933.1:0-35630 GCA_032270985.1 Heliamphora pulchella
CGATCGACAAAAGGTATTCTTCTAAATTAACTTTGGTTGCACGGGTTTTATTTTGATCGTTCGTCATCAAAAGTTTTATCTGGAGATCGTTTCGGCGTTTGCCCGTCTAGTTAATTTTTTACCGAAAATCGTTTACAAAAACAATGATCTTGGAAGTATTGCCTCCAACAATAACGACATATAAATAGGCTATAGTAAGGACCTATGCTGCAAATAAGGTATGTCTTTCCAATGTAATTATGAAATCTTGCGTCAACCCAAAATCGATTTCATGAAAACATAAATTATAATTCATTCCACTAAAAAGTTACAATTGCACTCCCAGCCTTATTCTAAAATCTAATTATTTGAGCTCCTGTTATAAAATACTTATTATTCTCCCCACGTTAAGATTGCAGATTCCCACCAATTAAATTAAATTACTGATAATTATATTTAATCGGCTTCTTTGATAATTTTTTAATCCCTTCAGCTTAATTTATTTGACAGTCAAATTATAAAATTCACCTACAAGATTGGCTCTATCAAAACTTATATGCTTCCTTAAGGGGGTATCATCAATCCCGATCTTTCAGAACGTGAATTCTGTCAATAATTAATATCCACCATATACTTAATACCGTTATCCAACTCACCGGAGTTGTTGACCCATACAAGATTGCACCATCAAATGAATCAAAATAATGAATATTAAATATACACAAATAATAATAATGGAGTGTAAATTAATTTATATAGTCAGTATAAAATTAATTATTCTAATGTGCTTTTGTTCAATACATACAAACTGTACTAACTCACCGAATCAGAATAATAGGCGATGCTATTATCTATTCCTCGTAATCAAGTCAGATTTACTAAAACTCTGAGTTACAGTCGTACCGATGATTTGTCCAATTCCATCTAAACTGTGAACTAAAATTTATATTCCACAAGAACCTTTAATCTGATTTTTCGTGTGTAAGCTGAACTCTCTACAATTAAATACTATGTAGAATAAAAGATATCCATGCATGGTATTAAATAAATCTATAGTTTTTAGTATATAACCCTAACAATCTCCCACTTATACTCAAAATTATGACACCATTCATCTGACTCTCATGCCCTCTATATGATTATTAAAAGTCTTAGTCGATAGGCTCTTTGTAAAAGGATCTCTAAGGTTGTCCACCGATGCAATATTGGTCACAACTACATCACCATTCTATATAATTTCTCGTATCAGGTGATATTTACGCTTAATGTGCTTTCCTTTTTTGTGGGCTCTTGGTTCATTCGAGTTTGCAACCGCTCCGCTATTGTTATAGTAAACTATAATAACTAATTGTATTAAAGGCACCACATTCCGATTCAACAGAAAGTTTCTGAGCCAAACGACCTCATTAGTTGCTTCAGAAGTTGCCACATACTCGGCCTCCATGGTGGAATTAGCAATGTAGGACTGCTTGATACTTCTCTAACTTATGGCTCCACCTCTCAAGAAAAATAGATATATCCCAAGGTAAACTTTTTGGAATCCTTATCTGACTAGAAATACGAGTATGTGTACCCCAAAGGTACTAGAATATTTTCTTGGTAAATCAACATATAATTCTTAGTCCTTTTTAGGTACTTGATTATATGTTTTACTGCTGTCCAATGCTCTTGCCCTAGATTAGACTGATGTCTACAAACAATACTAACGGCAAAACAGATGTCTTGTCTTGTGCAAAGTATAACATACACGAGGCTTCCTACTATCGAAGCGTAATGAATTATCTTCATCCTCTCTATCTCTTCAGGTGTTTTAAGACACTGATCCTTGGATAGAGTGACTCCATGCCTGAAAGGAAGCAACTCTTTTATGGAATCCTACAAGCTAAAATGCACAAGGACTGTATCGATATAAGTAGTCAGTGATAGGCCCAACATCCTTTGCCTATGATCTCGCTAAAGCTTAATTCCTTGGATGTGACTGACTTCTCTCAAGTCTTTCATATTGAATTGGCCGGATAACTTACTTTCATCGAAAATAACACCCCCACATTGTTTTCGATGAGTAAGATATCATCCACGTAAAGTGCTAAAAACACCACCACTCTTCCATCGCGCTTCTTGTACGCACAAGACTCATTAGAACATTGATCAAACCATAAGACTTAATAGCTTGAACAAGCCAAGTGTTCTATGACCTAAATCCCTCCTTGCGTCCATAAATTGATCTCTTAAGCTTACACAACAAGTGTTCCTTGCCCTTTGCTATGAAATCATCTGGTTGTACCATATAAATACACACGTCAAGACTTCTGTTACGAAAAGCTATCTTGACAACCATTTGTTAAATTTTGTAATCGAAATGAACCATAATAAACGAGAGAATCTGAATAGATTTAAGTATGGCTACTGGTGAAAAGGTCTCCTTATAATTGATTCTTTCTTTTTGAGTAAACTCTTTTTTAACAAGTCTAGTTTTGAAAATTTTCACCTTCTCATCTGCTCCTTTTTTCCTTTATAGATCTACTTGTATTCGATGGGTTTTATCTCTTTAGGTGGTTCTATAAGTTTTCAAACCAGATTAGAGTACATAGATTCCATCTCTGAATTCATAACCCTTTGTCAAAGTTTTGCATCTTTATCTTGGAGTGCTTCATTATAGTTATAGGGTTCAGTATCCAGTTCCTTCGAGATCCTGTCAAAGGACTCTCCCAAGAACTATACCGATCGAGTTGACGAACAATCCTCCCACTACGACGAGGCACAACCTACATCTGTGTACTAGCAATGACACGTTGTGCTGGTTCTAAATCCTGTGCACCATAATGCAAATCCTGCCCTTGTTGTGAAACCGACATGTTGATGGTAGCATCAAGATCTAGTTTAGAATCCGCACTTGTCTCGATAATCCTCCCACTACGATGTGGTAATGGGATACCAGAGACCTATGGCCCTTCTACTGTACTACTAGTATACCTCTTAGTTCTTCTATAACAATTTTACTTCTGGACCTATGGTTCATTACATAGTCCTATTCTAAGAACCGAGCATTGATACTAACAATGACCTTCTAATAATTAGGACTACAAAATAAATCACCCTTCGTTCTTTTGGGATACCCAATAAAGAAAGACTTTCGTCCTCGGTTCCAACATATCTGTGTTCCTCTCTGGCACGTGTGTTAGACTACCCCAAATTTGAACATGTCTTAGATTAAGCTTGCGCCCAGTCCACAGTTCTGTAGGAGTAGTAGGTACAAACTCAAAAGGTACCGAGTTCAGAACATAAGCTTCCATTTCTAATGCTAATCCCCAAAATGAATCAAGTAACACCGATTAACTCATCATAAACCTTACCATTTTCACAAGAGTTTTATTCCTTCTTTCTGCTATACCATTTTGCTGTAGAGTGCCCGATGTAGTCAACTAGAATGCCATCACTACCCCTAATAAAAAATTCTTGAACTCTCCCAAGAGGTACTCACCACCACATTCGGACTGTAGGGTCTTGATACATCTATCTAGCCGCTTCTCCGCTTTCGCCTTATATATTTTGAATTTCTCAGAACATTCAGACTTACGGTGCATTAAATAAATGTACCTAAACCTTGAGTAATTGTTGATAAAAATGTCAAAATATTTAAAGTCTCTTCAAGCCCAAATAGTCATGGGTCTACATTGATCAGAGTGAACCAATTTTAATGGCTCTTTAGCTCTATAGCGTTTGGCTGAAATGACCTTCTGTTCATCTTTCCCTCTAAGCAGGATTTATAGACTAGAAGTGCCTCCACTTGTAATGAACTCCAAGGTCCTTCTACCCATTTATTTATCCTTTTTAGATTAATATGACCTAGGCGTAAGTGTTAAAGATACGTTTTGTTAATCTTAGAAGGATCCTTTCTCTTACGTGGTAAATTAGAAGTGTTATTCAATTCATTCAGTTGCAGTATAGGAGAGATATGAGTAATAATATAAAGATCATCTACCAATGTACTAGAATAGATAAGCTGTTTATTATCGTTAATAACCACAGAGTTATTAAAATAAACTAAATATCTATCTTTAACCAATCTAGAAATTGAAACTAAGTTCATTCTAATAGAAAGTACATAAAAACAATATCTCAATATTAAAATTCAATCTCTACTAAAATTGAGAGTGACATCTCCCATTACAACTGCAGCCACCTTTGTATTATTGCCCATGTGTAAGTAAATCTTCCCATCACTAAGTAATCAGGTTTTCTAGAACCACTGCAATAAATTACAGACATGATTAGTGACTCCCGTATTTATACACTAGGTACTGGTAGATAACACCTTTAAACATATTTTCATAACTGGTGAACATAAATTACCATGATTGTTCAACTTGCTAAGACAAATTGGACATTTCTTTTTCTAGTGCCATGTCTGGTTATAGTGAAAACATCTTCCTTTTGTCCTTTTTACATCAGTCCGTAGCCTACTAACTACCTTGGAAATCGTATCACCCTATTTCTGAACCTTTTTATTTTTCTTACCTTTCGGTTTAGAGAAAGAACCTTTTTCAGAAATAAACACATTTTGTAGTTTCCTAAGAACACCCTCGGCAGTTAAAGCTATATCTAGATTTCTTTTCTAGTCAACTTGATTATGATTCGTAAGTTTATTTTCTTTGAGTATAGCTATGAGTAGATTGAAATCTATTTTAATATCTGAGAATCACATAAATTCATTAATTATGATGAGCAAAACGTTGAATTTATTTTAAAATTTAATTCTCTCTACCATTTTTAAAAAGAACTCGCTAGTAGCTTGGTACACTGTGAATAACATGCCTTGGTAGGAAGATTGTCTGCTATTCATCATTCATTCAGACAGGCCAATTCCTATTAATTTTACTATCTAGGCAATAGACAATGCCAAGTAAAATTAAATAGTTGACGTAGCTTCGGTCCTATAAATAATAGTAGTGACTAATTTAAAAAGGATACTATTATTTATAACTACGTGTATACCATCACTTAATCTCGAATCAATTTCTACACAATAAACTCTTCAGATTGAGAAGTGATCCATATTAATAATTATTTAGAATTATCCCAAAAAGAGGTTTGTACTAGTGATACCGCAATTAATTCAGTCCGATGGAGAGAATGGCCCAAATACCAACACACAAAATTAATTACATCACCTACAAACTAGTGATGGAGACCGTGGGATATATCTGTGAATAAATTCTCTCACCCACTTAGTTTTTAAAATATTTTTGAGGGTTATAAAAACTATTTAATTTTAATAAATTCATAATTTCAAAATATACCACACATTACAAAGATTCTGGTAACAACCAATCCTACGTGTTATATGTGTAACTAATAAAATTTCAAATTTTCTCTTTTTATGAAAAAAACAATTTTAAATAAAACTTGAAAATTTAATTTTATTGTTCAGTTACTCATATTAACCAATTTCAGAGAAATGAATTCATAAAAATTAAATCCTTTGTCAGGCATGCAATAATAATGGTTGTCCATGTTATCCAGAATCATACATCCACAATAAAAATCATTAGCAGCAATAAACATGCATATGTCAATAAATAAATAGATAATTTCAGCTTCTATGGTCATATTCCAGAATTCCTGAGCTGCCTCATGATCCCAAGTTATCCATGTTTGCCCGTGCGGATGAATGGTGAGGCGTCTGGACAGAATCCCTCTGGAATGATTTTCGTTCAGACAGAAGGTTGGGCTTTAGGACGAAATTGGGATTTTCACATCTGGAAAGAGTCCTAACTGCACTGTTCTTCATCCAAACACCAGTTCTATCACACAAGAACTCTACAAACTGATGGATAACGTCGTAGTGGTCTCCAAAACTCATCCAAATCTTTCACTTGAACCTGTTAAAGATTACAAGCTCAGTTCCTATATCTCCATATTAGGAGTTCACATTTAATCTACTAGAGAGAGAAGGTTACATATGATTCTATGCCCCCAATGGAGTTCACATTGATTCTACCACGATCAAAATTGCTGTGGAAACTAAAACCATCATCATACATTCATGCAATCAAAATACATTCATATATGACCACAAAGCCGGGATAGAATGCTGCAAAACGAAGGTTAGCACAGTTCTAGTCTACATGAATCCCATATGCATAGATCAATAGATATGGACAACATGGACTTGATTCAACCCATATACAGCATCAAAGACCACTCTGATCCACTTGTAGGGAACTGAATCTTAGAAAACTAAGATAGTACATACGAATCGAATCAAATGCAGCGTGGCACTGGATCTACAGCATACAAAAAAATTGTTCAACACCAAATCGTCTAGATGGACAAGGAAACTGTTAGGACAGAATCCATACAAGAAGAACGATATGAAACCCCAAACCCCGAAACAGAAACCCAGTACACCGACAAGGCATAATAAGGATTATACTTGCTCAATCCCATTGATTTATTCACGTTTCTATTCTTGAACTTGAATCAAAAAATCAACACGGTTGTTGTTAGGGTTGGTATACTGAAAATTATATTTTTGATATTTAATTTTATTTTTAATAAAATTAATTTTTTTATGAGAATCTTTATGAGCAATGTATGTATATTATTTCTTTAATGTTATGCATGAATGTCCTTTATTCGGTACAGTATTTAATCTGGTGTGTAGAGTACGGCTTGCACACAAAAGATCAGATTTTAGGTTGTTGCAAAATATAAGTTTTTGTTCACAATTAAGATAGAAATGGACATACTATCGATATGACTGTAGTATAGAGTTTTAGTAGACATGTCTTGGTTATGAAAAATAGATAATAGTGTCGTCTATTGTTCTGACTCTCTGTGCTAGTACATTTTGTGTGTATTAAACGGGACACATTGGGGTAATTAATTTTATACTGATTATATAAATTAATTTGAACCCGAAGGTTACTATAAGAGTACTTATGCTCTTAATTCTAAAATAGTTATTGATTTGCGTATATTTAATATCTGTTGTTTTAATTCATTGGAGGGTGCAATCTTATAAGGGTCTATATTCCCGGTGAGTTAGATAATGGTATTAATTATATGGTAAATATTAATTATTGACAGAATCCCTATTTCGATAGTTCAGGATTGACGATACTTCCTTAAGGAAACTTATAAATTTTGATGGGGTCAAACCCTGCAGGTGGATTTTATTATCCGGCGGTCAAATATGTTAAATGGAAGGACTTGAGAAATTTCAAGATACCGATTAAATTAAATTGTTAGTAATTAAATTTAATTGACGGGTATCGAGAATCTTAACGTAGGGAGATGAGTTAAGTACTTAATAAAAGGTGCTCAATATATGAAGGTCTTGAGATTATGGGTCAGAGTGCAATTATAGTTATTTAGTGGTGTGAACTGTAATTCAGTGTTTTATAAAAATTGCAAAAAACACTGCTAGTTTTTCATAATTGCAGATACCGCTATGAGATTTTCTTAATTATAGAAATCACTGATGGGTGTTTATATTTCACTGGAAGATTTACTCATAATTACTCCACAGGTTCTTGCTATAGCCCTATAAATATGTGGGTAGGTTGAACCAGTTTCATAACTTATTTTTTAAGACTAAAGCTGTCTAGGTTCTGCTGGTACGAGTTCTTGATAGATTATAGCCCACACTACACTCAAGAATCGCGTAAGAAAATATAGTAGAAGATCTGACGGAAGCTTTAACTCGAAAACAAAATCATAGTTGAAAATTCAACCGGTAAAAAGGTATTCTTATAAATTAACTGTGGTTGCACGGATTTTAATTTTCATCATTTGACAGCAAAAGTTTTATCTGGAACCCGTTTCAGCTTTTACCCATGTAGTTAATTTTTTACTGAAAATCATTTACAAAAATAATAATCTTGGCAGTTTTTCTTTTAATATTTCGTATCAGAGTCGTTTTGTTATTTATTTACAGTTATCGAGACCGGGTAATTTTAGAACTGTGCTAACTATTATTTTGTAGATATTCTAATCCCAATTTTATGATCGTCATATTATTATTCATGTTTGATTGGATAGGTTTCTATGATAATAAATTATTTTTTTGAAATCACGAGAGTTGACTATGATAGATTGAACGTGAGCTTTCGGGACATAGGATCGGTATAATAGCTAGTTTTTATTTTTAATTATCTGTTTAGATTATTTAAGAATATGTTTAATATATCCAGGAACACGAAGAATAGGCGGTGACACTGGCGGTGGTTTCAGGTTTTTATGGGCCACGAATCGCGATAAGTTTTTCACGGTTTTAAACAATTTTTTGGTGAATTTTCTGTAGTATTTATGCATTGAAAACAGCAGCAAAAATAAGTAAAAAACAACAGAAAAATCTGCAAAATAGTACCACTACCAGCAGCGGTTCGGAGCGATTTTGATAATTTTTTGGGCTATTTTTAAAATTATTTTTGAGCATTTTCTTTGGACTTAAAATAACAGCAAACATACCTTAAAATACAATCTAAAAACCAAAAAACACCGGACCAAAAATAGTAAAAATAGGTAGCGTTCTGGCGGTGACGGCAGCGCTGTTCGGGGGCTATTTTGGGCCTTTTTCGGACGATTTTCGAGACGTTCTTTGAAGCATCATGTGACTGGATATTTGAGATATTTTTTCATTAAAATAGACATGAAAGAACCACCAAAAAAAGCCCAAACAACCCATTGTTTGGGTCTGCAGTGCACAGGGGCAGCGGCGACTTCTTCAAGTAGTTTTTTGGGCTATTTTTCGGATAGTTTTCGAACAAATATTTTGACAAAAAATACTAATTTTTGAGAGCTTTTTTTCGGTATAAGAAGCGTAAAAAACAGAGCTCAAATGCGGCAACAAAAGCCGCCTGAAGGTGGTTGGCTGCACAAGGTAACGTCGACGTGTTGGTGGTGGCTCGTGGTTTTAGCTTGGTACGGGATTGTTTTTTGATCAATTTTTGATATATTCGAGACTGATATGTGATATATTTGTATATCATACAGTATTAAGAAATCCTGATACAATTAGGATACATGAATTAGAGACGAATAAGGATTATTACATCTTATTTTTAATAGGAATTTGAAACTCATGAGAGTTTCTCTTCGATCATAACACCGGGATATATGTATATTATATTTATATATATATGAACTGTTTGAATGATTGTATATTTGTTTTATTTATCCTGTTAATTTAATTAATTGAGAAATTTAGTTTTAATCAAAATATTTTGTAATGAAAAATAAAATTAATTTTTTTAATTAATTAATTTTAATTAAATAATTTTTTTTAGATATTTTATTTTTTACAAAATATCACGTTTAAAATAATTTTTTCATGAAATCGAATATCTTAAAAAAATATGAGAATTAATTCTAAATTTTGAATTAATTAAATAAAAAAATATTTAATCGAAACAAATTATGATATTGTGAAAAATATGAAACAAAAAATAAAATAAATAAATACTTTTAATCAATACCTTAGCTGAATAGCAAAATAAAAAATTATTCATTTATTAAATTTTATTTATTACGCATTTAAACACAAAAATATGGTTTAGCAAACAGAAATATTTGAAATCGTATACGCGGAAAGATGTTTGATCATTCAGATCGTGTGGTTTTCAAAATTAATAAATTTATTTTAATTAAATGAATTTTTTATAACCCTAAAAAATATTTAAAAAATCTAAATGGGAGAGAGAATTTATTCACAAATAAATCATGTAATCTCCATCACTAGTTTGTAGATGATGCAATTAAACTCTGCATGTTGGCAATAAAAATTTCTTTCTCATTGGATAAATTAATTGCGGTATCGCCAGTACAAACCTTCTTTAGCGATAATACTGGATAATTGTTAGTGCGGATCACTTCTCGATTTGAAGAATTTATTGCGAAACAATTGATTTGAAATTAGGTGATGGTTAACACTTAGCTGTATGTATTAGTATACTCTCAATCTGAGTTACTGCTATTATATACTGGACCGAAACTATGTCAACTATTTAATTTTACTTGGCAGGGTCAGTTATCTAGATAGTAAAATTAATAGGGATTAACCTGTTTGGTCATACGATAGATAGTAGACGTCCTCCCATCGAGGTATATTATTCATAGGGTTCTAGGCTACTGGCGAATTTCTTTTAAAATGGTTGAGGGAACCAAATTAAAATAAATTCAAAGTATTACTCGTCATAATTAATAGCATTTTTTAATTATGTGATTCTCATGAATAAAATGGATTTCAATTCACTCACGGTTATACTCAAAGAAAATAAACTAACGAGATGGAATTTTGTTGACAAATAAAGTTACTTGGATATAGTTTTAACTACCAATGGTATTCCTTCAATATTAGAAAATGTGTTTGTTTCAGAAAAAATGTTCTTTCTCTAGACCGAAAAGGCATGAAGAAGAAAAAAGATCAAAAACAGGTAGACACGATTTCTAGGGTAGTTAGTGGTCCACGAACTGGTGTGAAAAAGTCGAAAGACAGATATTTTCACTACAACTAGACAAGGCACTAGAAAAAGCTATGTTTAGTATTTCTCAGAAGGCAGAATAAATAGGGTAATTTTCATTCACTGGTTGTGGAAATATGTTTAGCGGTGTTATCTACCGGAACCTGGTGTCTAGATACAGGAGCCACTGATCATGTCTGCAATTTATTATACGGGTTCCAAGAAATCCGATAACTTAGTGATGAGAAAATTTACCTACATATGGGTAATAATACAAAGGTAACAATAGCTGCAGTGGGAGATGTCACTCTCAATTTTAGTGGAGATAGAATTTTAATATTAAGAGATTTTCTTTATGTACCTTCTATTAGAAGGAACTTAGTTTCCGTTTCTAGATTGATAAAAAATGGATATTTAGTTTATTTTAATAACTCTGTGATTATTAAGGATAACAAACGAGTTATCTGTTCTGGTATATTAGTGGATGATCTTTATGTTATTGCTCTAGTTTCTCCTACACTACAGCAAACTGAAATGAATAACACATATAATTTACGATATAAGAGAAAGTTTCATTCTTTAATGAACCAAATATTTCTTTAACAGTTACGCTTGGGTCATATTAATCTAAAAAGAATAAATAGACTTGTATCAGATAAACCTTTGAGTTCATTGGAAGTGAAAGCACTTTTAGTCTGTGAATCTTACTTAGAGGGTAAGATGACCAAGAGACCCTTTTTGGCCAAAGGCTGTAGAGCTAAACAACCGTTGGAGCTGGTTCATTTTAATGTGTGTGGTCCTATAACAATCTAGGCTAGAGGTGGTTTTGAGTATTTCGTCAGTTTAATTGATGACTACTCAAGGTATGGATACATTTACCTAATGCACCGCAAGTTTGAATGCTTTGAGAGATTCAATGAATTCAAAGTAAAGGCAAAGAAGTGTGTGAGTAAAAGTATCAAATCACTATGATCCGACCGTGGTAGAGAATACCTCTTTAAAGAGTTTAAGGATTACTTGTCAGCAGAAGTGATTATATCCCAATTGATTGCAGCTGGCACTCCGTAGTAAAATGGTGTAGGAGAAAGAAAGGATATGACTCTTATAGAGATGGTAAGGTCTATGATGAATTATTCAAGTTTTCCCAATTCATTCTGGGAACTTTCTTTAGAGATAACAATTTACATTCTAAACTTGATATCTTTTAAGTCAGTACCTTTTACTCCTACAGAATTATAGACCGGGCGTAAGCATAGTTTGTAACACATTTGGATTTAAGGGTGTCCAACACGTGCTAAAAGGAAGCGCGGGTAAGTTGGAACCAGGGACAGAAGTCCATTTTTTTGTGGGGTATCCTAAGAGAACGAATGGTAGTCTATTTTATAATCCTAAGATTCAAAAGGTCATTATTAGCACTAATCCCCGATTCTTAAAAGAGAATTATATTATGGACGACAAGCCCAAAACTAACATTGTTTTGGAAGAACTGAAAGGAAATATTAGTAGAACAGAAGAGGAACCACAAGTCACTGATATTCTGTTACCTCGTCATAATAGGAGAATTATTAGAAAAGGTGCAAATTAAGATCAGGGTGCTAATGCACAGGGTTTAGATTCTACACAGCGTGTTACTGCTAGTACACAGACACATGTAGTGCCTTATCGTAATTAGAGGGTTGTTTATCAACCTGATCGGTATATGTTCTTGGGAGAGTCTTTTAATAAGATTTTGACAGAACTAGATACCGAGCATTATAACTACAATGAAGCACTTTAGGATAAAGATGAAGATCTTTGACAAAGGGCTATAAATTCAGAGATGAAATCTATGTATTCTAATCAGGTCTGAGAACTTGTAAAACCATCCGAAGGGATAAAATCCATTGGATGCAAATGGATCTACAAAAGGAAGAGAAGAGCAGACGGGAAGGTTAAAACTTTCAAAGCTAGGCTTGTTGTTGAAGGGTTCACTCAGAAAGAAAGGATTGATTATGAGAAAACTTTTTCGCTGGTAGCCATCCTTAAGTCTATCTACATTCTCTTATCCATTGCTGCTCATTTCGATTATGAAATTTAGCAAATGCACGTTAAGACAGCTTTTCTTAATGAAAGTATTGACGAGTGCATATATATGATACAACCAAACAGATTTATAGTAAAGGGCCAGGAGCACATGTTATTGTTGGATCAAGCGCTTACCATCTCAACAAAATCTGTAGGTAGTGGTGAAAGTGAAACTTTATTTTCTTAAAGGGTCTAGCACCAAGCGCCACAAGTCGACTGTGACTCGGCCTTTTACCTGAGGCCTCTACCACGACAGGATGCTTGCCTAAACCCTGGCTAACAATCCCCCTCAGCACTTACCCATAAACCCTCAAGCAGCATGCCTTACTCTCTGGAATCGAACCTGAGATCTCTCTCTAATATCAATTATTGGATTAAGCGCTTACCATCTCACCAAAACTCGCAGGTAGTGGTGAAGGCACAACTTTATTTCCTTAAAGGGTCCAGCGCTAAGCGCCACAAGTCGATTGTGACACGGCCTTTTACCCGAGGCCTCTGCTACGACAGAATACTGGCCTAAACCCTGCCCAATAGTTATGCAAGCTTAAGAGATCCATTTATGGATTTAAGTAGGCATCGAGGTCTTTGAACACTTGGTTTGATCAAGCCATAAAGTTATATGGTTTTGATCAGAATCTGGATGAGTCTTGTCTGTACGAAAAGCATAATGGAAGTGTGGTGATTTTTTTAGTACTTTATGTAGACGATATCTTACTCATTAAAAACGATGTGGTGGCATTATCTATGGTTAATGTATGGTTATTTAGGAAGTTCGATATGAAGGATTTGGGCAAAGCCAGTCACATCCTTCGGATCAAGCACGTGCAAGATCGAAAACAAAAGATGTTGTGCTTATCACAAGCAAAGTATATCGATGATATCCTTGCTCGTTTTAGCATCTAGGATTCCAAGAAAGGGTTTCTCCCTTTTAGGTATGATTTCACTCTATCTAAGGATCAGTGTCCCAAGACACCTGATTAGATAGAGAAGATGAAGGCAATTCCTTATGCTTCGATAGTAGGAACCGTCATGTATGCTATGCTTTGCAGTAAACCCGACATATGCTTTGCCATTGGCATGATTAGCAGATTATAATCTAACCCAGGGCAGGAGCATTTGACTGTAGTAAAGAATATAATCAAGTACCTGAAAAGGACTAAGGATTATATGTTGGTATACTAGGCAGACAGTCTAGTATCTTTGGAGAACACAAACTCAAATTTCTAGTTTGACAAGGATTCCCAAAAGTCTACCTCAGGATATGTGTTTACCTTAGAAAGTGGAGCTATAAGTTGGACGAGTATCAAGCAGTCCTGCATTGCTGATTCCACCATGGAAGCCGACTATGTGATTGCTTCTGAAGCAGCCAAGGAGATCGTTTGACTCAGGAACATTCTGTTGGATCTAGAGGTGATCCCTTTAGTTTAGTCGGCCATTACATTTTATTGTGACAATAGCGGAGCGGTTGCGAACTCGAATGAGCCAAGAGTTCACAAGAAAGGAAAGCACATTGAGCCTAAGTATCACCTGATATGAGAAATTGTACAGAGAAGTGATGTTGCTGTGACTAAAATTGCATCAGTAGACAATTTTGTAGATCATTTTACAAAAATCTTACTGGATAAGACTTTTGATAGTCATGTAGACGGCATAGGAGTCAGATGTATGGCAGCATGATTTTGAGTATAAGTGAGAGATTGTTAAGGTTGGTATACTGAAAATTATGTTTTTGGTATTTAATTTTATTTTTAATAAAATTAATTTTTTTTATGAAAATCTATATGAGCGATGTATATATATCATTTCTTTAATGTTATATATAGATGTTTTTTATTCTGTATAGTATTTAATCTGGTGTGTAGAATACGGCTTGTACACCGAAGTCCAGATTTTAGATTTTTACAGAATATTAGTTTTTGTTAACAGTTTAGATGGAAATGGACATACCATCAGTACAACTGTAGCACAGAGTTTTAGTAGGCCTATCTTGGTTACGGAAAACAGATAATAGTGTCGTCTATTGTTCCAACTCTCTGTGCTAGTACACTTTGTGTGTATTAAACGAGACACATTAGGATAATTAATTTTATACTGACTATATAAATTAATTCACACCCCAAGGTTATTATGAGAGTGCTTATGCTCTTAATCTTGAAATAATTATTAATTTGCGTATATTTAATATTCGGTATTTTGATTCATGAGAAGATGCGATCTTATAGGGATCTATATTCTCGGTGAGTTGGATAGCGGTATTAATTATATGGTGAATATTAATTATTGACTGAATCCACGTCTCGATAGTTCGGCATTAACGATATCCCTTAAGGAAGCTTATAAGTTTTGATAGAGCCAAACCCTACAGGTGAATTTTATTATCCAGTAGTCAAATAAGTTAAGCAGAAGGGTTTAAGAAATATCAAGATGCCGATTAAATTAAACTATCAGTAATTAAATTTAATTGGTGGGTATTGAGAATCTTAACGTGGGGAGATGATTTAAACATTTAATAAAAGGAGCTCTATGTAAGAAGGTCTTGAGATTATGGGGTATAGTGTAATTGTAGTTCTTTAGTGGTGTGAACTGTAATTCAGTATTTTATGAAAATTTCAGAAACCACTATTAGTTTTTCATAATTGTAGAAACTGCTACGAGGTTTTCTTAATTACAAAAACCGCTGATGGGTGTCTGTGTTTCACTAGATGTCTTACTCATAAATTACTCCACAGGTTCCTGTTGTAACCCTATAAATATGCGAGTAAGCTGAACTAGTTTCATAACTTGTCTTTCAAGACTAAAGATGTCCAGGTTCTGTCGGTACGAGTTCTTGATAGATTGTAGCCCACACTACATTCAAGAATCGTATATGGAAATATAGTAAAAGATCTAACAGGAGCTTTTACTTGGAAACAAAATTACAGTTAAAGATTCAACCGATAAAAATGTATTCTTCTAAATTAACTGTGGTTGCACGGATTTTAATTTTTATCGTTTGACGTCAAAAGTTATATCTGGAGCCCATTTCGACGTTTACCCGTATAGTTAATTTTTTACTGAAAATTGTTTGCAAAAATAATGATCTTGGCTATTTTTTCCTCTAACAGTTGTAATCCGGTAATATTTTCTCCATTTAGATCTTCTACTGCATTCCTATGCACCGAAAACACGAACTAAGTGTGGGTTTAAATCCATCATGCTTCCAACCCTATCTGGCACCTTTCTTTTTCTAGTTTTCACAAATACGTGAAAAATCTAAAAGACTAAATGAATGAATTATCTGGCGGCCAGGGTTATAACTATATATAAATAGGCTACAGTAAGGACCTATAGAATAAATAAGATATGGGCTTCCAATATAATTATAAAATCCTACCTCAACCTAGAAATAATTGCATAAAAACATAAATTAATCCATTCCACTAACGAATTATAATTACACTCCTAACCTTATTCTTAAAACCAATTATTTGACCTCTTGTTATTAAATACTTATTGTTCTTCCCACATTAAGATTACAGATACCCACCAATTAAATTAAATTACAGAAAATTATATTTAATTGGCTACTTCGATAAATTTTTAAGCCGTTTCGCTTAATTTATTTAACTGCTAGATTATAAATTCCACCTATAAGGTTTGGCTTGGTCAAAAGTTATATGCTTCCTTAAGGGGGTATTATCAATTCTGATCTTTCAGGACGTGAATTCCGTTAATAATTAATATTCACCATATACTTAGTACTGTTATCCAACTCACTGGGACTATTGACCTATACAAAATTGCACATTCTAATGAATTAAAATAACGAATATTAAATATGCGTAAATAGTAATTATTTTCGTATTAAGTATATGGTGAATATTAATTATTGACAGAATCCACGTTCCGAAAGATCGGGATGGATAATACCCCCTTAAGGAAGTTTATAAGTGCTGATTTTGTTAAAAACCCTATAGGTGAATTTTATAATTTGACATATGAAATAAGTTAAGCGAAAGGCCTTAAAAAATTATGAAAGAGGTCGATTAAATATAATTAATTTACACCCCATGGTTATTATGAGTGCTTATACTCTTAATTCCGAAATAATTATTATTTGCATATATTTAATATTCGTTATTTTAATTCATTAGAGGGTGTAATCTTGTATGGGTCAATAATTTCGGTAAATTGGATAGCGGTACTAAGTATATGATAGATATTAATTATTGATGGATGATATCCCCTTAAGAAAGCTTATAAGTTTTGATTATGTTAAAAACCATGCAGATGGATTTTATAATCCGGCATATCAGATAAGTTAAGTAGAAGGTCTTAAACAATTATGAAAGCGGTTGATTAAATATAATTGTAAGTAATTTAATTTAATTGATGGGTATTTGTAATCTTAACGTGGGGAGAATAATAAGTATTTAATAGCAAGAGCTCAAATATTAGAAATAAGGCCGGAAGTACGTTATGATTCTTTAGTGGTATGAATTATAATTTATATTTTTAGAAAATTACTTTTGGGTTGAAGTGAGTTTTTCTAATTACATTAGAAGCCAGTGTTTTATTTACTCTTTAAATCCTTACTGTAACCTATTTGTATGCTGTTATAACATTGGCTACTAGAAATGTGTATCATCATACTCATGGGAAGGCAGTCAGATAGGGTTGGAAAATAAGAAGGATCAGAGCCCACACTCTATTCTTGTTTTCGGTAGTTAGGAATACAACAAAACATTTAAGCAGGGACAAGATTGTTGGCTTGCCATATTGATGTTTGGATTCAGATTTAAGAGTTGAAAAGTGATCATTAAGATGGATCACGCAGGTACAATACCTAATCCGTCTTGGGGGTGTACCGTGTTTTAGCTTTTGGGGTTCGTGAAAAAATTAGGGTTTTTCTAGAATGGATTTCGATCAGTTGCTCCTTGCGTCTGTCTAGACAGATCGATGCAGTATAGGTTTTTGTTATTTGTTCTTTGTCCCGCGCCATGTTTGATTTGATTCGTATGCACCATCATTATTTCCTGGGATTCTGGTCCCTTCAAGTGGTATTAGAGTGGTCTTTGATGCTACATATGGGCTGAATTAACTCCATGTTGTCCATATCTATTGATTTATGTATATGGGGTTTGGGTAGACTTAAACTGTGCTAACCTGTATTTTGCAGCGTTCTATCCCAGCTTTATGGTCACGCATATTTGTATGTAGGATTGCATGGTTGTGTGATGATTTGTTTTTAGTTTTTATGATGTTTAAATCATGGTAGAATCAATGTGAACTCCATTGAAGGCACATGATCATGTGTAATCTTCTCTCCTCTGTAGATTGAATGTGAACTCCTAATATGGAGGCCTAGGATCTGTTGTTTAATAGGTTGAAGTCGAAGATAAAAATGTGTTCTAGAGGCGCCGACATAGCTTTTCAAGTGTTTGTAGAGTTCTTGTGGGATAGAACCACTCTTGGTGATGTACGGCGTAGCTAGGGTTCGCAAAAACGAAGGGTAAAAAATCTCATTCCGTTCGGACGCCCCTGTAACTATCCAGACGAAAAACATTTTAGAGGGATTTCGTTAGAACGCCTCTGTCCAAACAGAATAGGTTTTGTGAGGAATTCATCTGGATGCCCCAGCGCCCGTCTGAATGATAATCTTACTGTTGGAAATAGTCCAAGATGAAACGGTCCAAAATGTAGTTTTTGGACGAGGATTGAGCCAGTCTGTTTGTAGATTTTAACATGAACTGGCGATTCGACATCATGGAATGGTGCTCGATTTTGGGGCCACTACCCCTTAACCCCGTTAGGGGCGCGGCCCACGGACATTGTAAGGGCGCTGCCCCTAGACCCCGCGAACTGACCAGGCAGGGCAAACTCCGTGCTGCGCAGGCAAACAAAGATGCCTTGGGATCAAGAGGTGACTCAAAAAATCATGTTTTTCTAAATGACCATAATAGCTAGGATTATGTGTTTATTTACTGTCTTATGCATGTTTATAATTGTTTATGTTTTTGTTGTAGATATTTGATTCTGGACAACATGGACACCCTATTTTATTGCATGCTTGGGAAATTTTAATTTATATGAATTCATAACCATGAAATTGGTTAATATGCGTAACTAGATAATAAAATTAAATTCCCTAGTTTTTATTTAAAATTTATTTTTTTAAAAAATAGAGAATTGAAAATTTTATTAGTTACACATATAACATATAAAGATTGATTTTAATCAGAATCTTTATAACGTGTGGCATTTTTGAAATTATGAATTTGATAAAAGCTAAACAGTTTTTATAACTCTTAAAAATATTTTAAAAACTAAGTAGGTGAGAAAATTTATTCACATATAAATCTCACGGTCTCCATCACTTGTTTGAAGGTGATGTAATTAATTTTGTATGTTGGCCTCAATGCATTCCTCCCCATTGTACGGAATTAATTACGGTATCACCGATATATACCTCCTCGTTTAAGGATAATTCTGAATAATTATTAGTGCAAATCACTTCTCCATCCGAAAAATTCATTACAAAGTAATTGATTTGGAATTAAGTAATGATATAGACTGTAACTATAAATAATAGTATTTAATTTTATTTAGCATGGTCAGTTATCTAGATAGTAAAATTAATAGGAATTGGCTAGTCTGAACAAATGATGAATAGTAGATGACTTTTCCATCGAGGCATGCTATTCACCGTGTACCATGCTGCTGGCAAGTTCTATTAAAATAGTAGAGGAAACTAAATTTTAAACTGATTTCAAAATTTTGCCCAACATAATTAATTTTCTTTTACTTATGTGATTCTCCGATACTAAAATGGCTCTCAAATCCTTTTACGACCATACTCAAATAGAACAAACTAACTTGTAACAATTCGGTATGCATTTATTTTATTTGTTGATCTTCACTTTCGGTTAAATATTAGAGTATGAATTTTAATGATATGAAGGTCCGTGATCGAATTAATGAGTTGAAGAATGATTCTTAAGATATAAAATAATGATTAATATTGATAACATAATTATGAGAAAAATTGAAATTGAGATAATGAGAGTGAGGTTGGGGATTTGAGTTTAGTTTAAGAAATTTGCTGAGATTCAGGTTCAGGAACCACCGCTGGAGCGGTGGGGGTCCGCTTGAGCGGGCTATCGGGATAAGGATGAAAAATTCTCGAGCCTTGGAGAAAATTAGAAAAAGAATATAAATATATATATACATAACCCACACACGTGAGCCTCCCTAAAACCCACCTTTCTATAATTCTCTTCCCTTCTCTCTCTCTTCACTAGAGAGAAAACTCACCCAAATCCTCAAAACCCTAACTCTCCACCAGTCAAATTGAAGATGAAGGCGTGATTAAGAGAGATCAAGGGAAAATACCAAGCTTTGGAGCAAGGAGAGTGAAGATAAAGCATTGAGGAAGCAAGAAAAACTGACATCCAAACCCTAGGAGGGAGATTTGAAGAAATCACAAGCTTTCGAGCAAATTCGAGGTAGGATTTAGATTATCTCACATGTCTTGTATAGATTTGAGTTGATATTTTATATATATGAGTAAAAATTGGGCCAATTGCATGCTTGATTATCATATTGGTAAGTTTGAGTGTGGGTTGGGTTGGTTTTTACAAGAATCGAGGTTTTTGGCAAGTGATTACCCATGAAATTGATGATTTGAGATATCAAAAAGGAGTTTTGAGGCTTGAATCTAGTGCTTTTGGTTTAAAATTAAAGATTTGAGGCATCTTTGAAAAGGGTTATGTATTTAGAGGTTTGAAGCACAAAACAGGGGCAAATATGGGTTTCTCTCGGGTGCCAGTGCGCTCGAGCGGATCCCTGTCCGCTCGAGCACTCACATGGCAGAGAGTTGGGTGCTCGAGCACCCGGCGTTCGCTCGAGCGGACTAACTGCACAGGGCCAACTTTGTTCGATCATATCTCCCTCATTCGAACTCTGAATTGGGTCATTCTTATACTCAAATCGAAGCCCCAGAAGTCCTCTTTCCAACAAGATTACTCTCACAAAAAAATTCATTTTATAGAAAAAGTTATGATCAAAATAGTGAGGGTATGCCAAAATTTTAAAATTATTTTTCACCCATTTTTAGCCGAATGTTTTGGAAAAACATATTTTCATTCATATTGGCCATTTTTACTAAATTCCTAGTCCCTTGAGCTTGGGGCACATTTATAGATATATCTAAATTGAGTTGGGATGCATGGATTAGAGCCGTTGATTGAGTTTTCTTTACACTAAATGTGAAGTTCAAATTGATATATGTATATGTATACATGATGGGTGTATTCTTTTTAAATTGAGGTGATCCTCTTAATATCAACTTTGTGTTATGGGTAAGTGACAACATTGTGATCTATGAGAAATTGGTAACACTGTGATTTATGAGAAACTATGTAACGAAAGTGGCGAAATGAGACATTGCATAATGAAAGTTAGGAAATGAGAAATTGTGTACTGAAAGTCGTGTTGGTAATGCGGGCTTGGAATTATAATGATGTACTATGCTAATGAGTGGGAGAGAAACTATTTGTGGGTTAGACTCCAAAGTTGTGAAAATGAATCTAATTAACCTGAAATAAATCGTACGGATGTATGTGAAACAAGTTGAGCTAGCAGCTTCGCGGTGAAAGACCAGAAACTTGCACAAGATGGGAACCACATACCCACAGGTTAGTCCCTGAAATGTGGTATTGTGTCGTGATGAGTTATAGAGCTATCTATTACCCAATGGCTTCACGTAGCCTATTGGGATTAATAGGGAGGAGTTTTTATAAGCTGCTCCTGACATCAGTTCATTGGAGGTGATACAATTTTGTAAAAATCAAAAATGAAAAATAAAAGATTGATGAATGGTAAAGAAATGGATAAATGGAGATAAATCTGGGTGTGCGTGAGTATGTGTGTGTAAAAAGAAATAATTTGATGAAAATGTGTATTTTCATTCGGTTACACCCACCACACCTCACAAATCATGCATTAGATATGAGTTAATCTTTATTCTACGAGCATCGGCTAATGTATATATGTCAAACACATTTTAAGTTTTGACGAGCGGGGTGATAGCAAGGCTATGGATGCTTTGGAAAAGAAGAAAGAATGGGAGCTATGATTTCTATGTTTCTTCGTTTTTATTGTACATAAGACAATGAAAGTAATGTAATGAAAGTGATAATTAATGTTGAATGTTTGTTATCTCAAACTTTTGTGGCAGACTTGGGAGTGTAAATTTTGGACTCAGATCTTTTGTTAAATCCTTTGAATGGTATATATAATATCTTCTTATGCCTTGAGGTCTTACCTGTGGATAGAGCTATGTATGGTACGTTTTGGGTTTAGTTCACGGACCCGAATTTGGGTCGTGACAGAAATGGTATCAGAGCTCTAGGTTCGGATACCTAGGAGCCGTGGGATGTGAGGACGACTTTGCATGAGAATTGTTTAATGAGAATTAGGCACCAGTACACAGCATGGTTTGTGTGCTTGCATGGGATTGTGGTTGTATTGTCTTGCGCATATTATGTGTTTATATGAGCATGGAGGTTGAGTCTTGGGGTGATGTGGCTTGCCATTTGGCGTTCGATCAACTACTTTGGGGTTCAAAATAGAAAAGCGTTTGGCCGATGCTCTTTCTATGAGAAATCTGAATTAGTTTCTCGGATTGTCGCATTACTTTGAGGCTTTCCCTTGGTATGTGTTTATGTGTTTGTGTGATTAAGTTTGAGTAGGATAGCCTTGCTTGCACTTAAAATTAAATCTATTGGGGAGGGAATGTCGATTTGTTTGCGAATTATATATTGACGATCATTTTCTTTTCGTATAGTGATGCCTCCTAAGCGAGAAAGAGGTGGAGGTCGCGGTCGCGACTGAGGGCGCAGGAGAGCGCCAGTTCTTGAAGAAGGGGATGTTAACGCCCCACAGAAACCAGTTGGGGGTACATAAGTGAATCAACAGATACTGAATGCATTGAGGACTTTAGTAGGGGCTGGGGCTAACCAAGGGGAAGCACGGGGTATAGACGGAAGGGCCGTAATGATGATGAGAGAATTTTAATGCTTGAACCCTCCTACTTATGCTGGGGAATCTAAACCTCGAGTGGCGATGAAATGGCTGAAGGTAGTCAACCGGATTTTAGACACTTTGCAAATAGTGGAAGATGACCTTAGGGTTGATTTTGCTACTTTTCAACTATGGGAAGAGGCAAATGACTGGTAAGAGTTTGCGAAGACGACAACGGACAGTACATGAGCAACATTTACAGCGGTGTTTCTGGAGAAATATTTCCCTGAGTCTATTTGAGATACGTATAGAGAGGAATTCTTATCATTGATACAAGGGAATCTGTCTATTTTGCAATATGAAGCAAAGTTTACAAGTTTGTCAAAGTTTGCGCCAGAAATGGTGTCAACAGAGGAATTGAAGGTTCAAAGGTTCGAAAGGGGTTTATGACCTGCTATTTGAGAGAAAGTGATGAGGTTTCGATTGAGGGTTTTCTCGGAAGTAGTTGAGACAACCATGGTAATAGAAACCACTATGGCAGACAATCGCAGGTTCATGGAAAGGAGGCAACCATCGCTGGCTAGAACAACACAATCTGAGGGACAACCTTATAAGAAATGAAGGCCAGAACAGGGCAATACTAGTTCGGTGCCACAGAGATCTTATCGGACCCAACGCTCCGTACCCACCCCATCTGTGGCCTCGACAGCACGACTGGAGCGAAGGGAAGTTGCGTGTTTTGTTTATGGGCAACATGGAAACCGGGTTAGAGAATGTTCGTGTTGGGAATGTATACTGAAAAGTCATGCTTTTTATGTGTTTTATTCTAGATCCCTGGCATATTAATGAGAAACATTTGAGATGATTTTGCATTCGTGGTTTCATATTTTCTCCCGATACGTACAACCGACTCGGTGGACAAGCTAGGAAGATTATATGTTCAAGAGATTGTGCGATTACATGGTGTACCAATATCGATAGTATCGGATAGAGACACCCGATTTAGCTCACGATTTCGGCAGAGCTTGCAGGCAACTTTAGGAACCAGTTTACTTTTTAGTACATCATTTCACCCTCAAATCGATGGTCAGTCTAAGCATACTATTCAAATTTTGGAAGATATGTTAGGAGCTTGTGTGTTGGACTTTGGTGGTTCGTAGGAAGATCACCTACCACTAGTTGAGTTCGCATACAACAATAGTTATCAACCAAGTATCGAGATGGCCCCATATGAAGCTTTGTATGGAAGACCATGTAGATCTCCGTTGTGTTGGACCGAAGTTGGAGAAACCTCATTGCTAGGCCCTGAATTAGTGAGGGAAACAACCGATAAGATCACCACAATTCGAAAGCGTTTGATCACGGCTCAGAGTCGCCAAAAAAGTTATGGCGATAGACGGAGACAACCATTATCGTTTAAAGTAGGGGATTTTGTATTTCTAAAAGAGTCACTGAAGAAAGGCTTGGTAAGGTTTGGCAAAAGTGGAAAGTTATCGCCACGGTTCATAGGACCTTTCGAAATCCTTGAACGAATTGGGAAAGTAGCGTATCGACTGGCTTTGCCACCACGGCTATCATCTGTACACGACGTCTTTCATGTGTCGATGTTGCGAAAATATGAGCCCGACCCCTCACACGTGATAGATTGATCAGAGTTGAAACTACGAGAAGATGTTTCTTACGAAGAGTTACCAGTGAAGATTCTAGATACCTAGCAACAAGTCTTATGAGGAAAGACCTTATCCTATGTAAAGGTGTTATGGCGACATCATGGTGTAGACGAAGCAACCTGGGAAAGAGAGTCAGATATCTGGTCTAAATATCCCGAGCTTTTTGAGTCATAAGAACGATCGAATTTCGGGGACAAAATTCTTAAGGGGGGAAGGTTGTGACAATCCGGTACGCATTTATTTTATTTGCTGATCTTCACTTTCGGTTAAATATTAGAGTATGAATTTTAATGATATGGAGGTCCGTGATCGAATTAATGAGTTGAAGTATGATTCTCAAGATATAAAATAATAATTAATATTGACAACATAATTATGAGAAAAATTAAAATTGAGATAATGAGAGTGAGGTTGGGGATTTGAGTTTAGTTTAAGAAATTTGCTGAGATTCAAGTTCAGGAACAACCGCTCGAGCGGTGGGGTTTCGCTCGAGCGGGCTATCGAGATAAGGATGGAAACTTCTCGAGCCTTGGAGAAAATTAGGAAAGAATATATATATATATATATCCCACATACGTGAACCTCCCAAAAACCCACCTTTCTATAAGTCTCTTCCCTTCATTCTCTCTCTCTTCTCTTGAGAGAAAACACACCCAAATCCTCAAGGGGAAATACCAAGCTTTGGAGCAAGGAGAGTGAAGATAAAGACTTGAGAAAGCAAAGCAAACTGACATCCAAACCCTAGGAGGGAGATTTGAAGAAATCACAAGCTTTCGAGCAAATTCGAGGTAGGATTTAGAATATCTCACATGTCTTGCGTAGATTTGAGTTGATGTTTTGTATATATGAGTAAAAATTGGGTCAATTACATGCTTAATTATCATATTGGTAAGTTTGTGTGTGGGTTAGGTTGGTGTTTACAAGAATGGAGGTTTTTGGGAAATGATTACCCCTGAAATTGATGATTTGAGATATCAAAAAGGAGTTTTGAGGCTTGAATCTAGTGTTTTTGGCTTAAAATTAAAGATTTGAGGCATCTTTGAGAAGGGTTATGTGTTTAGAGGTTTGAAGCTCAAAATAGGTGCAAATCTGGGTTTCTCTCGGGTGCCAGCTTGCTCGAACAGAGCCCTATCCGCTCGAGCGCTCACATGGCAGGGAGTTGGGCGCTCAAGCGCCCAACGTCTGCTCGAGCGGACTGACTACGTAGGGCCAACTTTATTCGATCATATCTCCCTCATTCGGACTCCAAAATGGGTAGTTCTTATAATCAAATCGAAGCACCAGAAGTCCTCTTTCCAGCAAGACTACTCTCACAAAAAAATTCATTTTGTAGAAAAAGTTATGATCAAAATAGTGAGGGTATGTCAAAATTTTAAAACTATTTTTCACCCATTTTTAGCCGAATGTTTTGGAAAAACATATGTTCATTCATATTGGCCCTTTTTACTAAATTCCAAGTCCTTGAGCTTCTGGCACATTTATAGATATATCTAAATTGAGTTGGGATGCATGCATTGGAGCCGTTGATTGAGTCTTCTTTACACTAAACATGAAGTTCAAATTGATATATGTATATGTATATATGATGGGTGTATTCCTTTTAAATTGAGGTGATCCTCTTGATATCAACTTTGTGTTATGGGTAAGTGATAACATAGTGCTCTATGAGAAATTAGTAACACTGTGATTTATGAGAAACTATGTAACGAAAGTGGCGAAATGAAACATTGCATAATGAAACTTAGGAAATGAGAAATTGTGTACTAAATGTTGTGATGATAATGCGGGCTTGGAATTATAATGATGTACTATGGTAATGAGTGGGAGAAGAACCATTTGTGGGTTGGACTCCCGGGTTGTGAAAATGAATCTAATTAACCTAAAATAAACCGTACGGATTTATGTGGAAAAAGTTGGGCTAGCGGCTCCATGGTGAAAGACCGAAAACTCGTGCAAGATGGGGGACCCACTTACCCATGGGTTAGTCACCGAAATGCGAGATTGTGTCGTGGTGAGTTATAGAGCTATTTATTACCCAATGGCTTCGTGTAACCTATTGGGATTAATAGGGAGAAATTTCTATAAGCTGCAACCGACATCGGTTCATTAGAGGTGATACGGTTTTGTGAAAATCGGGAATGAAAAATAAAAGATTGATGAATGATAAATAAATGGATAAATGGAGGCAAATATGGGTGTGCGTGAGTATGTGTGTGTAAAAAGAAATAATTTGGTGAAAATGTGCATTTTCATTTCATTACACCCACCACACCTCACAAATTATGCATTAGATATGAGTTAATCTTTATCCTACGAGCTTCGGCTCATGTATATATGTCAAACACATTTCTGGTTCCGAGAGAGCGGGGTGATAGTAAGGCTATGGATGCTTTGAGAAAGAAGAAAGAGTGGGAGCTATGATTTCTCTATTTCTTTGTTTTTGTTGAACATAAGACAATGGAAGTAATGTAATGAAAGTGATAATTAATGTTGAATGTTTGTTATCTCAAACATTTGTGGTAGACTTGGGAATGTAAATTTTGGACTCAAATCATTTATTAAATCCTTTGAATGGTATATATAATATCTTCTTCTGGCTTGAGGTCTTACCTGTAGATAGAGCTATGTATGGTATGTTTTGGGTTTAGCTCACGAACCTGGATTTGGGTCGTGACAAACTTGTCCTAATTATATTGACTAGAAAAGGAATCTAGATATTGTGTTAACTGCTAAGGATTATAAGTTTGTACTCACAGAGATATGTCCACCGAAACCTGATGAGGGAGCATTCGATGAGGAAGCTTGACCTTATCAGAAGTGGTAAAAGGTTGATCAGATGGCGCAGTGTAACATTTTGGCATCTATGTCAAATGTATTGAAACATTAGCATCAGTCTATTCCCAGTGCCTATGATATGATTATGAACCTCAATGAGATGTTTGGGGATCAAAATCGTGCTGCTAGGCAGGTGGCCATGAAATCTCTAATGAACACAACTATAGCTAAAGACACCCCGGTTAGGGCTCATGTTTTAAAGATGATTAGTCTTTTGAATGAACTAGAGATCCTTGGAGCTGAGATTGATAGGGAAACCTAGGTTGATATTATACTCTAGTTACTGCTTGATAGCTTTAAGCAGTTCTATCTAAGTTATACCATGAACAAGCTAGAGTATACCCTTGCAGAACTTCTTAAAAAACTTTAAACAGTTAAAGGTGTTCTTAGAAAGCCAGACAGTGCCATTATTGCTGAAAAATGTTCTACTTCTAAGCTGAAAGGCAAGAAGAAGAAAAATTTTTAGAAACAAAGTCACACAGCTTCCAATGCATTTAGTGGGCCACAAACTGGTGTAAAAAAGCCAAAAATAGATATTTTCACTGCAACCAATGAGGCACTAGAAGAAGCAATGTCCAGTTTATCTCAACAAGCTGAGCAATTAAGGTAATTTCTATTCACTGGTTGTTAAAAGATTTTTAGCGATATTATTTACTGGTACCTGGTATGTAGATACAAGAGCCACTAATCATCTCTGTAATTCATTGCAAGGGTTCTAAGAATCAAAACAGCTTAGTCATGTGAAGATTTACCTACAAATGAGCAATAATACGAGGGTGGCTGCCGTTGCAGTAGGAGATGTCACTCTCAGTTTAGTAGAGATTGGCTTTTAATTTTGAGAGCTTTTCTTTATGTACATTCCATTTGAAGAAATTTAATTTTTATTTTTAGATTGGTTAAAGACGGATATTTGATTTATTCTAATAACTCTGCGGTTATAAAGAATAGTAGACATTTTATCTGTTCTATTACGTTGATGGATGATCTTTTTATTATTACTCCTATCTCTCCTACACTGCAATTGAATAAATTAAATAACACTTCTAATTTATCATGTAAGAGAAATGAACCTTCTAAGATGAACCAAACGTGTTTTTGGCACTTACGCCTAAATCATATCAATTCCCAGGGCCCCCTTCCAGCACCCATTCCTTTGTTTTCTTTACTTCTCTTTCGGTTTCTTTTTTTTTATTCTCTTCTATCACAATAGTCGCCCTCATTCCCTGTTACTGTGCATGGTGATTTTCTTCTTCTTCTCGTCTTCTATGGAAATTCATAAAAATCTTTATTATTTGTTTATTTATTTATTAGTTTTGATCGAAAAATTACTTCATACGATATTTTGATTTCATTATTTTATCTCGTTTGTATGTGTTTAAGAGTGATTAAATCGGTTCATTGGAACTCTAGGGTTTCTACGTCACTTTTTGCCATTCTTGAACTTTGAAGTTTCTTTTTAGGGTTTTCTAGTTCCTTGCCTATAAGCCATTAAAGGTAAGAGTTTTTGTTTATTTTGGATTTGCAAATGAGATGTACGATTGTAGTTAATATTTTTATGGTTGTTGAGTTAGTGTTTTTTCTTGAAATTGAATTACTTAGACTTTAATTATTATTATTTTTATTCCATTTTTGTTGAAATATATAGTTAGATGCAGAAAATTTGAATTGGATGTGTACTTTGCACCAATATCTTGAATTGATAGACACGTTAAATTTTTTTTTAAAAGAAAAGGTATAAGACATCTATGAAAAGTGGAATGATTTTTGGAATGACCTTTAGGGATTTGTGGTTGACAGCAAAGTATTAAGTTAGACGATTTAATTTACGAGTTTTAGGCTCGCTGTGCAGGTAGGTTTATATACCCAAGAGGTTAGTGTCTCGAAGTAGGATTCATCATAACTCACTAGTACAATGGAGTACCTTGATAGGTTAAGTGACGGGTGCACTACCACAAGGGCACACAGGCCTAGTGGTAAGGGAATGTTATCTACTCTCTTAGGCGTGCCATACTCCTTATAGGCTATTGAAAATTTAATGGAATAAGCCTGAATATTGTTAAAGATTTATGGATCTAATGAAATGGGACATTATATATGTTTATGTTATTTTTGTTTTAGTTAGCACATATTTCATCCATCTCTTTGATATTTACATTTGCTGGTTATTGATAAACTTTGATCCCTCTGATTTGTTCATGTATTTGGATATTTCAAGTTCTAAAGTACCCCATGATTAATTGCACTTCTGAAATTTCTTGTGAGAATCATTTGAATAAGAATTATGCACTTACAGATGCGGTTTGATGACTGTTCATTCTATTTCTTTTGGTGAAAACTACAACACAAATTTTTTTATTTGGTTCATAGTAGTAGTTTACGTGAAAGTATTTGAAAGATTTATTTTGGTATTTTGGTATGTTGGTTTATATTATTGATTTGAACTGGAGGTTTTAAATATAAGCACGAGAAGTTAGGATGGATATTCCAAGATTCAGTATTGAGTTATGGAGGCTTTGTTACTGAGATCCAAGCAGAGTCTATGTATATAGATTCAGTATATATTATGTTGCTTTGCTTGCGTTATTGAGGTGTGACACCGGGGGTCCCGGGGTTGCAGGGTCTAGGGGTTCGGGGGTTCGAGATTCTGACAATCCTGGGTGTTAGCCTAACAAGGTTTCAATGGCCGTTTTGATGATAACAAACCTAAGTATCTAATTGTGAAAATTTGAGATTGTTTACAGAAAATAAATGATTAGCACAATCAAAAGATACAAAGTGGAAGCCATGAAGTAGAATTCAACATAAATAGTTTGGCGACAAGATTCTGGAATAATGCAAGAGTTGAAAAGTTGAAGGATTGAAGATGAAAGTTTTAAATTTCATTTGTAGGTTCTATGCATATTCACATGTCTCATGGATATATCTTTTGAAGCTCATAGGATTCCTAAAATACCCTAAAAATATTTTCCAAAACAAGAAGTGGTCAAAGTGTTTGAAAAAAAATCAATATTCTAGATTTTTAACAAGTCCAGTCGACTAATGCTTTGCATCACAGTCGACTGCATTGGTTTGCCAAACCAGATTTTAGATTCAAAGCAGTCCAATCGACTGACCTTCAGGTCCAGTCGACTAAGGGTCAATCCAATCGACCGAATGGGTTAATCTAGTCGACTAAACAAGCTTAAATTCAAATTTTTGGCTGAAACGGCTAGTTTGACACTTCCATACATAACCTAATGGCTAGTCTCGTATTGAGGCCTATAAATAAAGCCTTTGAGCTCTTGTTTTACTCACTACAAGCCTCTCAAACATTCTCTCTTATTCTTACTTCATGTGCTTCAAATCTCTTGAGTTTTCAATCAATTTATTGAGAGAAAAGTTCTTTAGATTTCTCATTGAGCTTCATTGATATATTTTTGAGAAGTGAGTTAGTGTGTTTTATTCTTGTACTCATCTACTCATTGTAGGAGCTTTTTCTTTGTGCACATTTTCATTGTTTGGTTGTACTTGAGAAAGAGGTTTCTCAAAGAGGTTAATCCGCCTATAAGAATTGGAATACTTAAGAAGGGTACATTGTGAAGAGAGGCTACTCTGCTTAGACTAAGGAGAGAGGTTGCTCCACATATTGAAGGAGGAATAGTGAGAAATCCTCATAGCGGTTGGCTTGAGGTAAGGACGTAGGCCGTTGTGCCGATCCTTGTAAAAATCGTGGTGTCATATTTCTATCTTACTTTACTTTTCATTTTCATTATTTTCTTGTTGCTTACTTTTGCATCACACTTATTCACACTTAAATCATTTACTTGTATTTTAAATCTCAAACAAGAAAAGTTTTGAATCTTGTAATATTGTGAATTAAAATTAAAATACACTTGCACTTTAATCTTTAAATAAGAAAGTTTTAAATATTGTGAATTAAAATCTAACCTTACATTTTAAATCCTTAAACAAAGAAGTTTTGAATCTTGTTTATAAGTGAATTAAAATCTACACCTGTGTTAATATTTAAACAATTTTTTTTAATTTCGAATTAACCCCCTCTTGGGATTACAAATTTACTATGAATTGGTATAAGAGCCTAACACATTATTTTTAACAAGTTTTTGTGAAAAAAATCTATTGCAGGAATTGGTATATCCCCATTTGGTGACGGTCATTGCTCTATAAGGCCTCCAATTTTCTGTGGTGTTAACTACACTTTTTGAAAGCAAAGAATAAGAATTTTTATTCAAACCATAGAGTGGAGGGCTTAGAGAGTGATCGTCCAAGGTAATTTGACTCCTACTAAAACTGTGGAAGGTAAAGAAGTTCATAAACTAGAAGAAGAAATGAATGAAAATGATATGAAGCAACTTTAAATAAACTCTAGTACTATGAATACTTTGTATTGTGCTTTAGATGTTAATGAATATAATGGCATAATGACATGTAAAAGTGAAAAAAAAAATATAGAAAAAGTTAGAAATCACTTATGAAAGAACACAAGAAGTTAAAGACACTAGAATTGATAAACTAATTATTGAGCATGAAAGTTTTAAGATGAATGATGATGAAACTATATCTAGTATGTACACTCGCATTACTCACATTATTAACTCTCTTAATGCACTTGGGAAAATTTACTAATCTTATGAGTTTTTAAGGAAAGTACTCAAAGCCTTACCACCTGTTTGGGAAGCTAAGGCCACAGCCATCTTTGAAATAAGAAATCCAAGGGTGATGACCTTAGATGAGCTAATTGGGTCACTAATTGTGACACCTCATCCTCCGGGCACATAGGGACACATATATGTATAGATAAGGAGAATATTCTAACAATTCATTCATATTTAGATGTCATTAATATTACATCATTAAGAGTTCTGAACTAATTAAAAATACATAACGGTTGCTGTTTCACAAAAAAATTCAACAAAAATTACAATAAGCCTGTGGAAACTAAACAAAAAGAACCAAAAAGGATAAACTTCAATTTTTTCAATTCGCATTGTCGAGGTCGGCTGGTTCCCGTTACTTACCTTGGTCTTCAAAACGTCCTTCTTCTTCGGGAGCGACTTTCTCAAAAGGTTCTTCTTTCTCACCTGTGGCACAAATACCATGAGCCAAAGCCCATAAGCAAACTCCCTAAACCTTCTAACCAAACTCATAATAAAATATTCTATAATGCATATCATATAACACCCAGTACAATTTATAGTCAAGGAGACAGACAAATTACGACAAGGCAAACATATATAAGAACAAGTATACAGGTGTGTGATGTAAATGAATGCGATGCAACCAATTTTATTTTCTAATCCAATTTAACTTAAGTTATTCTAGGTTCTTCAAAACTGAGGTGAACCATCCTAAACCCCATGATTCCAATCACGCTGACCAAGTCTACCTACCGACATAGAGCGTTGCTTAAGCCGTGCGATGACTACGTAGCGGACTAAGTGTCCAGTAAGGTCATCACTGACGGCAAGGGTGTGGACAAGTCAACACTCAAGCTCTCGACTCTCAGGTCAAGGTCAAACACGGGATCGCAAAATCTAACTCCTATTATTACGCCACCCGAACCGCTTTCACCAAAAATATACATCATAAATAATAAGGTGCATTTAGCACTTTAGGCAAAAACATCCCAACACAAATCACGGCATATAGCCAATATCACAATATATCCAAAAATCCAAATTTCCAAATAATCTAATTGCATCAATCACGGTACCAACCCTAAGGTTCAATTTTTATTCTTTTCTCAAAACAAAACGGTGAACCTCGCGAAACCCAACCCAATGATGACGTGATATGACATATGCAACTGCAATTTATGATTCACATGTATAAATTGATCATGATGTGGGCTAAAACGACATATATATGCTTTGTATGGAATTGTAAAATTATGAGCATAGAGTACAAGGATGTAAAAGCACAAGCGATAATTCACGAGACATAAATTCAACATAGCGGCATGGATTCTATTCATCAAATTATCATTTTCAAACACAAATCATTCACATAATTCATTTAAAACCCATATATTCAAATTCCACAATATTACACACCACTCATACACTTAGCCAAAATTGAGTAATTATTCAAGCGCCAATTTTTAAAGTTATGACAGTGTTTTGAGGTATCTAGATATGGATTTAATTTTCAATTTTTGAACACCAATTAGATAAAAATATTTTTTACAACTTTCATGTCCAGCATTAAGGTTATATCCTAGGGCAAAAGGGTCATTTAATTTAATTAAGGGAAAACCATTCAGCACTTTATAGGGAAAAGTGCAGAATTTAGGCCTTTCTTGGCCACGGTTTTGGGGCACCAATTCAAGGGCTATGGGTCTGATTTGTGGGGGTTTTAGTTTACGGTCTTCCCTGCAAGTTTCATATTTTGTGCTAGGGCTAGTTATTTGGAAGAAGTTGGTGATTTTGGCCAATTTATAAAGTGGGTTCAGTCAGCCTAAAAAGGGTCTGCAGAATCGGATATTAACAAAGAAATCACAAGGCCTTTGGGGTACCATCTAAGGGTATTTTGAGTTAATTTTTGCTCAGTATTTATTTTAATATGTTAGCTATATCATTCATATTTACCACCTTTGGATTTAGCTACTAAAAACGTAAGGTTTTGGCCTCCCAAAAAGGTGTGATAGAGGGCTCTGTCAGTCACTGAATCTCAACAGTAACTTTGGGAAGGATTTTGACCTATCAAGAATTCATATTTTTAGCTCATTTTTTTGTGGAAAACAAGATAAATATGTCCTCTACAAGATTTATAGTTTGACCCAAGCTCAGTTCCCACTCTAACTTAGGAGTTTTAGGTCTGTAACTCAGAGTGGTCAAGGTTTGACACTCATTGAAAAACATGACATATCTGGAGTTTTACACAACGAAATCACTTCAAACTAATTTTGTATGAAAGAGAACTTAAAAATTTAGGTTTGGACATTAAAGTCACTTTAAGATTAGTTTTTTTTACAATTAGTGATGATGTTTTAAAGTTCATGACAAAAAGTTAGTAAGCCCAGGAAATCAAGTTATTTAGGGTTTTGATAGGTTAGCTCATCTTGTGTTCATTTTTTATGTATTTTCTTTGCATGCATGTCATATACTCATACAAACCAAAACTCCTGAATATATTCAAATCATAAAACTCAAAAATAGCCACATGCAACCATGTCCAACAACCATTTAGACATGAACAATCCCTATTTTGGCCACACAACGCCTTTTTGATAAATTTTTGTTTTCTTATTCTTAGAGGTGATTACAGAGATGGGTTGAGGGATATTTTGTAAGAGAATGGCAGAGGGTTTTAGAAAGTTTACTTACCTGTTTGAGGACCTAATGAATAGAGAATGGCTTAGGGACTTAGCTTTATGAACCTTGGCCTCTAAAGACCTTCCTTTCTTGGACCCTCCTTCTTCTTCTTTTTCTTTCTTCTCTCAAACTTGGATGAACACTGTGAGACCCTGACCTATTTTCTTTTTTTCGGCGTTTTCGGACGTGCGTTACGTGTTTTTCTTTCGAGCATGTTTTTACTGCTTTTGATGTACGATCGGGCTTAGATATGCATCCATGGTAGGTTCCCGGGGCCGTGGGCCATTGTGGTGCGAATCTCAAAAATTTTCAAAAAAAAAGAAATTTTGGAGACTTATAAATATCTGAAGTTGGATATTTTTCATAAAGATATTTTTCAAAATTTTTCCAGTAAGTTTCTCGTTTTCTTTATGTCTTCTCTCTAAGTTCTCGGGGGCCCAGGGCTCGGTTTTCAACGATCCAACAGCAGAACATCGCTTTTGGCGTCGTGGGCTACGCAAGTATCTAGTCAGATTTCAATTCTAGCGATGCTCAATTTTGCACGTGGATCGAGGCATCGAGTTTTTAACTCACCGAGGTAGGATTCTAGACCTGTATGTGTTATAAGGATGCTATGGGTAATCGGGTGTCTTTTTACCAGTCGAATTGCTGTAGATCTAATTTTCTGTAAAGTTAGGTTTTTGGGTTAAAAATTAGGTTTTTTTTCAATTTCGGTGGATGGAATCAGGTGTCGAGGGTTTCTTTTGAGGTCTTGGTGTTAGGCCCAGGCGTGTGGATGTTCACGAGTGTTGATTTGGAGTTTGGAGGCTTCGATTCGAGGTTTAGAGGGTTGAACCCGTAGCTTAAAAACAGTTTCTGGGTGAGTTCAGTAGACCGAACCTATGGGTTCAGTCGACTGGATAATCATTTTGGGGTTCGATCGACCGAACCTATGGGTTCAGTTGACTGAACCGTGCATTGAGGCATTTTTGGTTTTCCAGTGTGGTCTTCGGTCGACTGGGGGCTTGGTTCGGTCGACTAAAGTGCTGGGGTGTGTTTTGGTGGTTTCGTGGTTGGGTTTTGGTTTCTGATTGGCGTCCTATGGTAATTGATTAATTTATAGAAATTCATTGATTCAAATACCTGTGGATTCCATTTGGGGTTTGATTTATGGCGTTGTGGTTTTGGGGCTCGTGTGGTGACCCCGGGTGTTTATGTGATGCCGTCCTCGGGTGTGACGCGCATGGTTTGTGGCACGGTTGTGTGAGTGCTAGTTATGTGCGCGACGCGTGGGTTCATGGTTTGGTTTAAGGTGGGGTTCT